>JAQNCA010000002.1:14327018-14337144 GCA_029783725.1 Acanthurus tractus | reverse complement strand
TGTGTGTGTGTGTGTGTGTGTGTGTGTGTGTGTGTGTGTTTGCGTGTATAGGTGTGTGTGTGTATGTGTGTAGAAAGAGACTTTGCAGAAAGAGAGTAAGAGAATGAATGTTTACATCGGCCATATATTAAAGTGATTAGACTGTGGAGCCAGAGAGACGAGCACTGGAACAAACATGTAGCTGTGTGCTGCTGACACACACTTTACCTGTGTGTATACGTGCTTTCGAGAGCACTGACGCGTGCTTTTGCCCCACGTGCATTTGTGTGCCACACAGACCTCCCTTGTACGCAGTCTCTCTCGTTTGACTAACCTTAATCCCTCATCAGGGAAGTATAAGAGCTTACGTATAGAGCATCTATTAGCCTTAAATTACATCTCTTTCCCCCCTACTGGCCTGCTACCAGCCCCAGAACCCCCATAACTGTCACCACACAGCTCTGGCCTCAGTGTGGCATTACTGCCTCAACATTGGCCCTTTATTCAAGCTAGCTGCTTCTAATTAATGGCTTTGGCCTTTACACAATAAAACAGCCAATGTATGTCTGTGTTATTGCTTTCTGCCAGGCTTCTGTATTACACACACTCAGTCAAGGCCAGATTGATGTTTGGTTGGGTGCTGTGCGATTATTTTAATGCCTCTTGTTGTCTTTTTTGGGTTCGATTGGCGCCAGTTGGGGTACTGTTGAAAAATTAGCCGTGCTAATATTGAGTGTGGAATGTGAGCAAACAGGACATCGCTTGTTTTCGCTCTGGTTTAGTGTCAACCAATTTATGCAAATATAACGGAAAACGGGCAATAGCCCAACAGCCTGCTTTTCTGACTACCACACCTAACAGTTGGAGACCTGATAACATCACAGCCGCAGGCACTACTGCTTGCATACAAGAGAAAGTGCACTAACGGTAATACACCCTGAGAATAAACACTCCACCAGTTAAGCTACAAGACCTGTATGCAGGCAGGATGCATTACAGCAATACACAAAAACAAGTTCTCCGGTTGTATTGATTGTCAAGGAGTAATGATCGCTTTAATGGTTATTTTATGCGCTGTCATCATCATTACTTCTAATGGGACTAAAGACAGATAAGAAATGACGGCATTGCACTATTTCTGTGTTTCTGTTAATGTTCTTCTCTTATCGGATGTCCACTCAGCTCTGTGTGTTGGGAGAAATTGCAGGAATAGATTCTATCAGGGTTCAAAGCAGAAGATCTGCGAGTGAAGCAGAGAAAAGTGATGACAAAAGTGGGTAATACCGACAATGAAGAAGAGTCCAAGTTAGTTCTGTGTCCTGTGTTGATTGAGATGGGATGTCCAGAGCAATGAGATGACGTAGCTGAATGTGCAAGAGCTAACCGGGTCCCTGGATGGGAGCCTTGGCTTCTTTGAGCCTGTCTCATCGATGTGACACACTCATAGAGACAGACCCACATACACACTCAGACTCATGCAGGGGAGGATGGACAACAACAAAAAAAAAAATCCCACTCATTCAGGCACCTAGTCATGCACACGTGTGCTTGGTTTTAAGCCACCGCTGTATCGTAGTAGTGGAGCTGAGGGACAGATGAGACTGTGATGAATATATACCCTACAAATCTAATGGCCTGTGCATGTATAATAACTAGAAATGGGGGGTGGGGGACGTACTGTGTCTGGAGAAAGGAAGGGAAAGGAAGGGAGGAAATGGGAATAGGGCAATTGAGATGCATGGAGAGGTAATCTGAGGCAGGTGGGAGGGGTGTGTGGATGATCATTTGAGGTCTGCTGGCTACTAATTGAAGCATAATTGGTGGCTGACCTATCTCATCGTGTATTAGAGACTGGTAAATGTGTGTCCTGTTCTCCTCTCCTAAGCTGGTCCCACAGTCACGGCTGTTTTTCAGATAATTTGAATCAGCTTAATCATGGGTGAGCCTCTTGTGATTAGGGCACATAAGAAAATCTGAATGTGAATGGATGAATAGAGCAGCTAATGTGATTATGAATGATTGGATGTGCATTTGTGTGCACGAGGGGTTTTAACTCAGACTCCGACATTTGACATGACAGATTATTTATTTCACAAGCAGCTATACTTAATAAAAATGTCTTTGTATCACTCTGTCTGCTTTTCTTTGTTTCCTTCTGTCCTCCTCTTTGTCTCTCTCTATTTCTCTCTGTCTTTCGTTCTTCCTGTCTTTCTTTCTTTCTTTCTTTCTTCTTGTTTCCTCACTGGTGTGCAGCATAACACAGCATCTGCGGTGTGTGTATCAGAGAAACAGAGAGAGGGAGAGGAAGAGAGGATCAGCGGGTGAATCAGCTAGTGGGAGGAGAGAGAATGAGAGACAACAAGAAAGGAGGGAAGGATAGAGGAGGAGGAAGGAGAGGGAGGGTGAATGAGCCAGCGGGGGTAGTGGGAGCAAACGAGCGAGTGAGGGAGAGGTAGAAGGGAGGAGAGAAAGGGGAGGGGGGATGTTGGTGCTGCTGCTGCTGCGACTGTTTCTCCTGTCAGTCGGCTGCTGCCTGCCTGGCAAGCAGGAGGGAATACAGAGCAAGAGAGAAGCAGAGAAGGAGACAGAGAGAAAGAGAAAGAGCCTGGTCAGAGCTATATTTTATTCTAGCGGCATTATTGTGGCACTGAAAGCCGCAGACATGCTGTGAGGAAGTGGATTTAGGCACTGGACGCAGATCTGCACATCTATGGATTACCAGCAGTGAGTAAGGGTGACAGCTACTGCCACTTTACTAACCCTCTCGTCATTTTCAGTGGCGGGGTCTCCCACAGTGGGGAGTCTGGCTCAGTCTGGACCCGCTGGAGACAGAGGGGCAGAGAGGGACAACAAACCAGACACAGTCTTTGTGTTTTTACATCTTTCTCTCTCCCTCTATTTTTTTTCTGTTGGCTTGTGTGTATTTTAGAGAGTGTCACTGATGCAGTTGCTTGGCTCTCTGCAGGAGGGATGTTGGAGGCTAATGTGGCTAACATTAGCATGACGGCTAAACCCAGAGAGTTGGACCTGAGGTCTGCTGCTGTCTCCTACCAGGAAACTTCAGCCCAGGCCATGGCCTCCAGGAAGCCCTCGACCAAGCCCTCTGCTCTGCCCCAGGGACCCTCACGTCCCTCTGGGTCAGAGCTCAAGGTCTACCGGCCCACGTCTGGATCTATCCCTATTCCAATACCCAATCCATCCGGACTCCGCAAGCAGCGGTCACTCAGTAACCTGTCTGTGCTCACTGATGCTGAAAAGAAGCTGCACCTTTACCAGTCTCCCCGCTGGAATGATGATACGAGCCGACCTGGCACAGGTGCTAACAAGCCAGGTCAGAGTAAGACAAGTCAGACTGGCGGTGGAAAACCGCAGCTCTCTCGGACCCTTTCAAAGTCAGAACAGTCTCTTTTCCAGGGGAAGCCCAAATCGTTCTCCTCCTCATCCGTAACTTCTAATATAAGCAAGCCAAGTCGAATCCCTGCCCCTGGTAAACCACGGGGACCTTATGCTGAGGTCAAGCCAATCAGCAAGGCCCCTGAGGCGGGCCAGAATGCACACACAGACCCTACAGACTACCCAACTAAAGCTAACTCCAATGGAGCTGGGAATACTGGAACTAATGGCAAGAAATTAACAGAGAAGGCGAGATCTGCATCTCTGTCAACTGAGGAGAAGAAAGAGAGGAAGGGAATAGAGGGAGAAGATGATAAAGGCTATCTGAAGGTGGATCCAGAATTAGTGGTGACAGTTTTGGGAGACCTGGAGCAGCTGCTCTTTAGCCAAATGCTTGGTGAGTCTATTATCTAATCACTATTTTGCAAGCATGACACCTACATAAGGACAGGCAACAATTATGTCAACAAGTTAACAGTTACTTATTGATTCAGTTGACATTCAATCACATAAACACCCTCTCCTTTTTTTTTCTCCTCTACTCTCCACACCCATGCTGTTCCCTCTAGCTCTGGCTGTAGCTCCAGCATCAACAGTGAATTTTAAATGAGTTGAGTCTCTATTGCAGCAAAGCGTAGTGTCAGTGTTTTTCACTATACGATGGTGAGAGCCCTCGTTCTTGTAGCTGGCAAAATTCCCCTTGTTTATATCACTGTAGTAGTCAAGTGTGCGCCGCTATATGTGGAAAACCGATTTATGTTTTCTGTATCTGTGTGGATGTGTACTAGCTCTGTGTGCTCCCATGATTCAGCTGAAGTAAGCAGTTCCCGAGGGCTGACATGATTTTGTCGTTGATTCATTAGCCAGTGCTTGAGTGTTTTGTCCTAGCCTCACATGACCCACTGCCACAGTGAGCTAGATATATATTAATTTATCAAATCCCTCCCTCCTGCTTCTCCATTATATCTCTTTCTCACAGTTTTGCTCTCTAACTGTGCAACTGTGTGGGCACAAGAGCGTATTATATATATATATATATATATATATATATTTTTTTTTTTTTGCTTTATTTTTATAGTTGAAAGCAGTTCATGCCTGTATTAATCTATCTGTGCTGTAGTTAGCGTGAACCGCATGTCTCTTGTCAATACTGCAGCCTCAGCATGTCCTGGCTCACGCCAAAATCAGCCATTCGTTAATAAAGGTCGTGTGAGTGGAACTGGTGGGGTGTGTGTTCACAGTCGGTAAATAAAACGGCTGCATATTGAGTCAGGCTCCGGTCACAGTGGGCCACATATTTAGCCTCGCACCACTCCCTCACCCTCCTCGCCCCCCTCCCTCCCTTCTCCCCTCCAGCTCCATTGATCTCCGGGCCACTGACAGATGGTCACTATCCATCCCCCCTTCACCCCCCGCCTCCTCCCCCTGTTACCGGGGGCAACGTGTAGGAGGAGAGAGGGGAATCTGAGGGGGTTGGTGGCATGGGCAGGTAGTTAGCATGGCACCATTTGCACAACACACATAGACATGCACACACATAAGCCCAAGACTACACACACATGAGGGACAGATGCAGCAGGACAAATGGTATATCCCAAGTTTTAGCTAATGGGGGTGTATTTGAGTGATGACTGAGTTTTTGACTTAATAGGTCAATCTGGGGTCTGAACCTGCACCTTTCATCCATTATTCATTTACACACACTTTCTCTCTGTGTCTTTGTTTATGTCTATCTATTACTCATTCTCTTTTTATCCCTCCCTCTCGGCAAGAGCAGATAGCATCAGAGAGAGAGGGAGATGGGGAGAGAATAGCGTAGAGGGTCATTATATCTGGCTTGATGCGAGGAAATCATTTTCTGTCCATCATCAAGCCTTTCTCTGTCCTCCTCCTCTATTCTCATTTCCTCTCTCTGTCTTCACCATCTTACCTCCTGCAGCACTGTCCCAAATCACAGCTTGTGTGACCTTGCCCCTGCAGCCCTGTGTATGTGTGTACTGTACATGCTGTGTGTTTTATGTGTGTGTTGTGGTGTGTATCTATTTGTTACCCGACCTTGTTCCTTGTTTGAGACCTTGTTGTGATGTTGCTGGCCACACCTACGTCAGCCAGCCAGGTAGGGAGGAGGAAGAGGAGGGTAAAAAAAAAAGAAAAAAAAGAAAATAGAGAACCGAATTTAGATTTATCAGAGAGAAATGAAAGAGCAAAGGGAGATAAATGAGAGAGACATAGCATAGGATAGAGACAAAGAGAAGGAGAGAAACTCTAGAATAAAAGAATGGCAATAACCACTGACCTAAATTTCCACCTAGCTTCCCAAGTGACCGACTGTTGCTTTGGGTCATTGCAATCCACCACAACCTGTCAAAGGTTTATCATAAAAAAAAAACACAGCAGTTGTCTCGGATAGGTATGTGAGTGAGAACACTGATTTGTGTTTATTTGTGTGTGTGTGTGTGTGTGCATGTGTGCGGGAGAGAGGTTAATTGTAGCTTGCCCGGTAGCTAGCGGCAGTGGGCTCATCTTTTATCATATCTGCTTCTCCATTTCCGATGGGACGTGCAGCTAATTGGTTTCTGCTCCATGTGCTCTGTCACAGTAAGATAGATTATGGATGTTCAATGGATTGTTCCCAGTGATCCACGCCTCCCCTTCCAGTACAGACTCCCACCTTCTTGTCAACTGCTCCCTACAAACATGAAAGCGAGGTCTTATTGTACTGAATGGTATTATATCACGATAAATCAACCCTGACCCGGCCACAGCTTGTTGATATGGAAGCTACATGTTAGCTCTGTTAGCTGCAAGATCTATGTGCTAATATGTGCTTGTGTCTTAACATGTCATGCTGCACGACAGCTAGCAGCATGCATTGTGACACTGTCCTTTTGAGATTGGCCAACTGTGCTAGGCAAAGATAATGGAGAATGCCACTGAGGTCTAATGAGGGTGTATAACCCAAGACCATCAGCTTTGCACTTAAAAGGGATAACTGCCCTCCCACATACACACACACACAGAAGAAAAGAAAAAAAAAACAATCCAGGATATTTTAGGTAAGGCCGATATGTTTATCTTGCGAGGTGATTTAGGATTAGTGTCAGTATAATCTGTTTTTCCTTAATCGCACATACATGTTTTAGCAGTGAGTGATGAGGAGCTTTTGTTAATTGGATTTAGAGAATTACTTGACTTGTGTGTCCACAGCAGCTCTGGACTTGCAGATTAGTTCTCCCTTGTCATCTGTGTTAGCATCAAGGTTGAGAATGATAAAGTTTGTAAATTTTTCCATGAAAATTAGTCGACCTGAATGACACCTTGTAAAGTATATAGTGCATAGGCCACTGGGGTCATCTAAAGCAATGAACCTCAGATGTGTGCCACTAATGACACCTCCTGGTCCCACCCATAATGAGGTGTGTGTGAGAGGGTAAGCTCCCTAAAGCAGTGTCCTTTCCCAGCATGGGGCAAGCTCGGTTTAGAGAGGATCCAGTCTAAAGACACCGGAAAGCCTCTGGATTAAACCCTGCATAAAGATAATGAGAAGATTCAGCCTCCATTCTGCTAATCACAGATCTATCACCCTGGAAAAGGCCAGCCATCGAGACCAAAATGAATTACAGATTAAAGCCCAAAGGATGTCTGTTTGGATGGAGATTTGGGATTTTGGGGGAATTTTCCTTTATGAAGGATCAGATAGAGAAAATAGATTAAGGGTAGAAGATTGGAGATGTTATGTGGCTTTGGTGTTGGCTGAGCAGTTCTTCAAAATTGTGTGACTGTGTTGCTTACATGTGATCGTAAAGGCTCAGCAGAAAACAGCCAAGTCAGTGACACACGAATGCTTATAAAAGCAGCGTTGACTGTCATCATGCTTGTTATTTTAGTTTGACATTGTATTGTGTTTGTGTGTGTGGGTATGTTTGTGTGGTCGATGGTTACTCATCTCCGTCAGCTGTCTGTGGAACAATAAACCCCACAGAGAAATTCGACAAAGCCTAAAAAGGAAGACACGCGCTCAGGAAAAAAGCAGACACATGCACGATCCTGTTTAAGAGATCTCAACGGTGCTGCAGGAAATAACAAAAAAGCAGTGCAGCTTTTGCACCAGCACACACACACACACACACAAAAACACACACAAGCACACGCACACATTCAATGTGTGCCACGCTCAGTCACTGATATCCTCTCCTGTCCATATTCCCCTGTATTCATCCTTTTTGGCTGTGACAAGGTATTTTTCATACCTGGTCCCTTCATTGTTATCACAGTGCTGAGTTCTCTAATGTGATGCGGGTGCGGCCAGAGCAGCCGGTTCCACCCCGGTCCTCGCTGACTGAGGGATTCAGGGCAGCCCTCCTCCCATCGAGAAGGTAGTGACAAGTGGAATAAACACAAACGCCCAAGGAAAGTGAGGAATAAAGCATCCCTCCAATGCTCTCTCTCTCTCTCTCCCTCTCTTCCTCTATCTCTCTTTCAACTCTGATGTGAGTTGACGGGTAGCAGTGTTCTGTCACCAGTCAGACAGCAGAGAGGATATTTCTGGTGCATGTGTTTCAGGAGGAGGACAGAGGACATCTTTTTACTGTGACAGGATTATTTGTCATGAGGAGGATTCATAGAGAGAAATAGTTTGTACTTATAGGTCCATGTAGGATTGTGGATTTTTTTAACCCGTTTTGGTCTATGTGTGTTTGTGCATGTGTGTTTACAATGCTTTGTGGTCAGTCTCTAAGGATTTAATGCAGGAGCCATTGCATTAGTGCTGTCTGCTTCCTGCCATCTTCCTCCTAAATCATATTAGTGCTCTGTTTTTTTTTTGTCTCATCAGCTGTTATGCAACACACACACACACTGCATATCACTAAAAAACAAGTAAGTTTGTAACAAACTTTGAAAGATTTGAGTGCTTATTGATTTCACTTAAGAACTCAACTTAACTACAGTGAGTCTCCCGGTGAAATTTCTCTTACATTGCTAAGGGTTAAAACATCCATGCTGGTGCTTAACTTAAATGTAATGATGAAATAGAGAAGAAGGATAAAGGAAAGATACAGAACAAAAACATTTTAGCAAGGCCTCTGAAAAAGAAAAACTGGTGTATGTGTATGAGAGAGGAAGGGGAGAAAAAGACAGAGGGAGAGATATGTAGGCCGCCTTGTGATGAGGAGCACTTAGTATTCATCTATTTTTGTTCTGTTTGTGTTTTCCACACAGATAAAAGTTCCCATTGTTAGTGATGGAGCTAACTGCATGCTGTTGCTGCTAAAAGGAAACAGAATCAGTCTCACACACACATACACACATAAATCTGACTGAGTCTTATGACAGCATTGTGGTTACGCTAACATGTGACAGTGTAAGTGTTGTTGGCTGAAGCTAAACCGGCAACAGTTCACAAACATATACCTTACTCTGTAAAACCTCTCCCATTTGTTTAAATAAAATGAAAGCTTTGATCCCAAGTCAGTTGCATGGGCCATCGCCTATTTATTGTTGCATTGGGTTTGTTGTAAAATTTTATCACCCAGTTATAAATCACATTAAGTCACATTTATTGAGGCATAATATTTAGATTTGTCTTTTTCTCTTATATAAACCAACATATGGAGGTTGTTAAACTTTTATTGTAAACCGAAGTTTTCACAGACCAGCTGCAACGCTTTTGCACAAATAAAACTGAATATGAAAGTGAAGAGAGAAAAACCTGCAGCTCCAGATGTACTGTAAACAAGCACGGTAGCATACACAAAACAGCCTTTTTAGGGCCAAAGTACAAACATACAGTTAGGGTTGGGCATTAGTATTCATACCAAAGCAGTTATCCTTTTAATACATCTGGTTTAATGGGACCACCTTTGATTCATGACAGTATGTGATTTACAGGATTTTCTCGTGTCAGTGTGATGACCCTTTACTTCATGTACTTGACATCAAAGTAAGAATCTATCAGAGATTACCATTACCAGAATTATTTTACATGTTAGTTTATTCATACTGTAAACACTTTCTAAGTAAACGTTCCAGGAATTGTACAACATCTTAATACATATCCACAATATAAAATACTGTGATAGAAAATGCTGGCTTAAGTTTTGAGTAGCCAGTCTGTGCAATCAGTACCTACTTTTGAATGACTGATTTTAAGTCTAAATGCTAAATCTGGTTTTTCAAAAGTACAGACTTTGTTTTCTTCTCAATTTTTAAGGATAGAGAACTGAATATCTCTCAGTTTTGGCCAGACAAAAAAAATATTAGAAGCTGTCGTCTTTTGTTTTTTTCACCATTTTCTTGCGTTTTGTTGACTCATAGACTAATCGGCTATTTTACAAAATAATGCATTTCATAAATTTTTAAGTGAGGTGCTGCCTGACCTTCTGTCTAGCCCATCATTTTTTCTTAACAGCACACAAAGTGCAGACTGTCTGTCTGACATGTGAGAGCGAAGCTGCAGCTGGGCTTGAGCACATCGTAAAATACAGTTCCACAGGAAACAACTCTCTTGAACAAAAATACACCCAAACGTTGCCACACATTATGGTCTTCCTTGGACTCGTTGCTGGGTTTACTTAGTATGTGTGTGAGTGTGTGAGTGTGTGGCTGTGTCGAATGTTATCTGAATGTGTGTGTGGCTCAGTCAGTATTTAGTTGGCTTCTGATTTAGATTTAAGCTGAAAGATTTTAAGCACATGAAGAAGAAGCACAAGAGATATTGTGGATAGCTCTTGATACTTGACATTTCATGCCACAC
>JAQNCA010000002.1:14262097-14275399 GCA_029783725.1 Acanthurus tractus | reverse complement strand
ATCACTAACTCTGTCCTCTGTCTGTGCAGTTTCAGCGGTGCCTCTCAGGTTGAGGAGGAAGGGAAGGAGAAAGGAGAGAGAAGGCACTCTCATACTATTTTAAGTATGACCGACTCACTCACTCTCCCACTGCTGTCCTCGCCCACCTCTTTGCCTCGCACTAAGACCAACATGAGTGAGTATATATGCATTCACTCACTTTTGCTATTGATTTGTGCTACATAGTACTGTATATATTGATACATTAGATTAACTTAATTCATAACATTGGCAAGTCTGTTTCATTTGACCCTTTTGGTTTCTTAACAGTACCCAGCCCTGTTGGTGGACCTCCGAGGATGACTCGATCCAACAGCATCCCAACACACGATGCCTCTCTTGAGCTGTACGGAGCATCACCGCTGGGCAGCACACTGTCACTGGCTGAACGCCCCCGCAGCATGGGAATGGTTCGCTCCGGATCCTTCAGGGACAAGGAGCCTGATGAAGGTGAGCCTCCTAAATTATGTAGATATCTGTCGAATAATTTAATTTAATTTTGTCTTAAACTTTGCTCTGTTCGGTGTTGATGTGCAATTCTGTTTTTAGTCAAGACTCTGACCGGTTTACTTTGCTTCTCCTGATTTTGTTTTTTCAGTTCACGGATCTGTTCTCTCCCTGGCATCCAATGCATCGTCAAGCTACTCTTCGGTGAGTGTGGGAGACATGCAGGCTCAGGTAGCTACAGCTCAATATAAGGTGTGGTGTTTGGTGTACTTATGCCTCAGTGTGAGAGGGTGTTTGTGCTTACGATGATGCTTCCGTCTCGTTTTGCTCCTCAAAACTATATCCTACAGACAAGACTCTCTACCTTGGCCTGCACAATCCTCTAGTCTTTACCTCTACTTTCCTCTCTTCTCCGCTCCTCTCTTTGTCTTATCTAACATCTTGACTTTTATTTTCTCTGCTTCCGAAGGCTGAGGAAAGGATTCAGGGAGAGGTAAGTGTTTTCTTTCCTGCTCCCTCTTCTCCTCTGTCTCATTTCTATCCTTTCATCCATCAGTCTCATCCCCGTTGTGTGAGGGAGAACAAGTCCGTCATTCATTCCATGAAAAACATCCACTCAGCTCGTCGCTTGTCTAACGTCAGCCATTGTCAGCTTTGGTGGTCTTGTTAATATTATGACGTGACAAACTTTTGTTTCCTTACAGCAAATCCGTAAGCTGAGGAGGGAGCTGGAGTCGTCTCAGGAGAAGGTGTCCAATCTGACGACACAGCTGACGGCAAACGTATGTACTGTTCATCCACCCACTTACTGATTATTAGTTAGCATGAACTTATAGTTTTCCTTTCAGGCTTAAAGAAATCACCATTACACAAATGTTCCAAAAGGAAATTGAAGTAGATACCTAGCTTTTCAACATTAGCAACCATTTTCATCCTTGTACTTGCACACAAGAAAAAAGCAAAGAAAAATGGCTGGGACTGTCAGCCATATATATAAAAAAACATATTCTAGAAAAAAAACCCTGTTAAATCAATGAAACAATGCTTTAGTTTAAGAAAACAAACAAAAAAGCAAAAAACTTTTTTTATAAGAAATCATGGGGAGAAAATTGGCCGTGCAGCCAGATTCTAATCAATTTGAATGGCATGTTCATGCTGGAATTTGTAGCAGCCCCTGCCTCCACTTTTTACACCCCAATACTTGTCACTCATCTTGATGAATCCTCCAACTCAGTGACATCTACCCTAAGGCAAAGGCAACTGATACACATAGAGACAAAGTGAGTGCTAAACAAGCTATAACAGGAAGAGAAAGAGCAAAGTCAGATGCCCTTAACCATATTTTGTTTCTTACTGCTCAATAGAAAAACACATAAGAATTTACACTGCAGTAAATTTCCTGCAGAGTAAGTTAGTGTAGTTAGTGCTAGGATCATTAAAGGCAGAACCAATTAACTGATCCTAATCATAGCTTTTATCTGTGTATTTAGAGCCCAATAAACCTTTATCCATTTGTCAGACAGAGCTCCCTTTGTTGTCCAAAAACTTATAGGAAAACATAAATCAGCCACGTTGTTGCACTGGATGACATTTCCCTCATTACAGTGATTGTTGGCAGTGTAGTTTATTTAGAGTCAGACCCATAACACTGTCTTGCTACCATAAATACTCACCATTGCACTGAATTCACTGCTAAAAATAGTCCCAAATAAATTTGCTACCATGTTTACTTGTTTTTGAATAACACTGCTAAAAGCTACAGTACCCAAGTTTTTAATAAAAAGTGTAATCTTTTTTTATTATTATTGTTATTAGAATGTTAATGTCCTATTATTGGAGTTTTTGGCTTTTTCTAGCAACTACTGGGCTTGAGGCTGGTTGTCACATGCAGGGCAGCAGTGTTGGATGGCATCTATTGACAGACTAATGCCAATTGTTAGTGTTGGTCTTGTGATGTGATTGAACAGTTATATTAATGTAGAGTCTAATGAGAAAATTCATTTGTCTGTCTTTCCTTCATTTTCTTGAGAGAGAGATTAAAAATCCAAGCTGTGGCATGTCAGTCGTCGATCATTTCTGTTCAGTCTCAGCATATTTCTTATCCATGTGAGGCCTCAGTAATGCTAACCTCTTCCTGAACCTCTCCCTGAACCACTTAGCTTCAGCACACCCACCCACGCACACACACGCACACACAGGTGCTTCGCCCTTTCTCTCTATTCTACAAGGTTGTTTCTGTGCGACCACCCTGTCAGCGTTTTCACTGGTCCAAGTGCACAAGTACGGCTAAGGCATTATGCATGGCTTCCCACAGCACACATTCATCAAATGTACTTGTATACTGTATGTGTGTGTCTCTGTGTGTGAAAGAGTGTGTGTTCCCTTGTATTTTTGCATAGTGCTCGACCCTTTTATCAAAGGCATGGAGAGACATAGTGGATGCATGGAACACAACATGATTACATGCTGGATTACTGAGCGAGCCGAATCCATTATTTTACTATATTAACACTGTCTGTGACAGAGAGGGGAAAGTAATTTTGCCTCCCTGTTCTGGGCCAAAGTGGATTTGTGTGAGATAGAGATTAGGGAGGAGGTGAATTTTCCACGGGAGACGTCCTGCTCAGCCTTTGTTTGTTTTTCAGCTTTTTAGCATCTTGTATACAAGAAATAAAGAGGCAGAGAAAATCAATAGTCTGCCCTTGCGTGGGTTTCATTATCTAGTTTCATTAGCCTCCCTATAGTCTGTATAATGATGCATGAAAAAAACAATAATGTAATACAAATCTGACCTAGCTAATTTCCTGTTTTAGGCAACTACTTTAAAAAGATATAAAAATTAACAAAAGTAAAATGTGTGCTTTTGTCTTTCATTTTTCCCAAACAGGCAAATCTGGTGGCTGCCTTTGAGCAAAGTTTGGCGCTAATGACAACACGACTGCAGAGCCTGTCAGTGAGCCACGAGCAGAAGGTAACATCACATCCGCACTTTAAAACTCAAAACAGAGAAACACGTACACCGGCTACATTCCACCGTTGTGTCCGCTCATAACACAGGGTGAAGAGACTTTGATCACAGCCTGCAGGAGGAGCTGAATGTAGGTTAGAGGCCCAGGCTGCAGCCCCTCAGGGTGACTTAGTGTGAGAAGAAAGCAGAGGATCAGTGAAAAAAGAAAAGCTTTACTTCAGGCTGGATGATAAATGCAAACAGCTTGCACGTGCGCTCACACCAAACATCACATTCCTGCATTCTTTGGCCTTTGTATCTTTTTTTGGTGTGAATGAATCGATCAGGGCCCAAGGCAGTGTTCAGCGAGTGTGTATAAATGTGAGGAGTCTCTCTCACTGCTTCATGCCTTGCTGCTCCCACTGAAAGGCCCGTCTAGACCGCTCCAGAAAAAGTCTTTGTTGTTGGTGCCAGCGCACTGACCTGTGCAGCTCAGCCTGGAGCACAGGCTCTTTAACCTTGAGGAGATGGGCTGAGCTGCTCAATTTAGAGTGGAGTGGGACGGACGCTAGGAAGCAGCACAGAGAGGCTCTGTTGTTCTCGAGTCTTTGTCCCTCTGTTAACTGTTAACATCATGAGGGGGATTAAGCTCACCAGGTGCATCAGCTCAAACTGTTGGTTTGAGTTAAAGTGTTTGACCAAAACATTAGACAATACTACTCTTCCCCAAAATATGAAAACAGATCTGCTTATTGAAATTATTAAATTATCAAAATAAAATATTGGCTGTTTTTTCACATAGTACAATTTTGAGAATCAGAGAGCCAAAAATATTTTGTTGTCACATTCTCCATACTAACATGTTTAGTGATATATTAGATTGGCATGATCAGAGATTTTTCATCAGAAGTAGAGAATGTATATTTAGTTTAAAAAGGGACACAGTGGATAAACATGAATGAGATTAAGATGGAGGAGTGAATTTGTGCGATAATGACGAACTATTAATTACTCACCGAGAAATAATAAGAGAGTCGTGCTTCTTTTCTTCACCTATTTTCCTCAATTGCTGCTGCTAAGAAGTCACAAAGCTCTTGCGTGTTACAAACAGATGCAAACTGATTTATCTTAACCCAACTGACTGACGTATTAAATGTCTGTGTAGGACTCAGAGCTGATGGAGATGAGGGAGACAATTGAAAGTCTGAGGACCAAAAATGAGGAAGCCCAGGCTGTCATACACGGAGCCTTAAACAACCCAGACAACACAAAAGGTTTGCAGATTGACCACTTGATCTTTCTATTTTTTCTTGGGTCCTGCATATTTGTCTCTATAATGTGGAGTTTCCCTGTTCATCAGACCTGCGAATTCGACGTCAGAATTCATGTGAGAGCATCTCCAGTCTCAACAGCCTGACCAGTATGTCGAGCATGGGCAGCTTAAAAGACCAGGATGCTAAGATGAAGAAGAAGAAGAAAAGCTGGGTAAGAATGCACCCGTCATTGTCAAGTGTTTTACTCTAACAACCCAATGTCTGTCAGTGCTCAGTTCATTCTGCGCAGTTGTAATGACACAGTAGCATCCAATAACCCGATAACAGCGAGTGTGACCAGTCTCTCCCTCCTCTGTGTTATTATTTTTCTGTTTTAGGTCTTTGAGGTGAGTGCAGTTATTGCGTACCTATAAAGCCTCTATAATTTTCTGTCATACAGCATGATGGACCATCTAAAACTGCAACACAGTCCTCAAATACCCTCCATCTCTGCTCATTGACCTCCTTGGTTACTGCCTGGCTGCCTGTTCTGTGAATATTAAATATGAATGGGCTGCTGTAATTCAGTTAAAGTGGCAATCAGCAGACGTGATGTTCCATAAGCAGCGGAGCTCTCAGTTCAATCATCGGAGTTTATTAAAAGCCGTTTTCAATTATGTTTCTCCTTATTTACATCTTGCTTTATTGTGTATTTTGTTCTGCAGTGAAATTTTTTTACAGCCCTCATGTAACCCTGACTGATGCAACAGCTGGTCACTAAATCTGCAAAAACATCAACTATAACTTTTGCCTTCCTGCAGAAAATGACTGGAAGCCTTCAGGAACAGTTTGACATTTTGGGAAATGCACTTTCACTTTTGTGTCAGTCCATTAAATGTGAAGCTACCTTCGACCATCTGTTAGCTTAACTTAACATAAAGACTAAAAACAGTGGGAAACACCTAACCTGGTTAATCAGTAAAGAAAAAAAACACCTAAAAGCACCTGTGAACTTGTTTTCCATTTGTATAATCTGTGCAAAAATCAAATGTAAAACAATTTTTAAAAAAAAGTTTTTTCTGGAATGTCCTGGCGACTTCATGGTGACAGCAAGACAGGAAGTGTTTTATTGCTCTTTAAAGTTGCTAGTATAGAATTTCATTTATTTTTTTATTATTATTATTATTATAATTTTAATCCTTGGTAACTTTCCCCCCTGGTTCCAGTCATCATGCTAAGCTAAGCTCATTGCCTGTTGACTGCAGCTTCATATTCAACAAACAGATATCAGTGAGGTTTCAATCCTTTGATTCAACTCATGGCGAGCAAACAACAAAGCTTACTCAAGATGTCAAACTATTCCTTAAATGTTTAGCATGTGTCAAATTAACAATCCTAACATCTCATTCTTTTTTACCCCTCTCAGTAATAAACATTATAATCTGCTGCATATTAGTTCAACTATCTATCTCTCCTTCCTCTGTGTAGCTGAGGAGCTCCTTCAACAAGGCGTTCAGCATTAAGAAAGGCCCCAAAACGTACTCAGACATTGAGGAAATTGCCACCCCTGACTCATCAGCTCCCAACTCCCCAAAGATGCCTCATGAAGCGGTGGATGGAGGAGAGAATCAGCCTTCATCCCTCCAAACCTCGACCTCTGCCACCTCTTCTGTGTGAGTACACAAACACCTTACTCCGGCTACTCTAGGTCTGAGCTCAATAGGGAGATAAGCAGTTAAGATTCCATGGGTGTTAGGCCCTAATGAGTGCATCTCATCCCCTGCAGGATCATGGAGACTACAGAAGAGGGAGACAATGAGGAAACTGCAGTAACAGAGCTTCGCTCAGAGCTCTGGCTAAAAGAGAGAGAACTGACAGAAATCCGACTGGAAGCCTTAAGCTCCGCCCATCAGCTGGAGCAGCTGCGAGAAGCCATGAACAGCATGCATGTATGTTTTGCCTCCATGTTCATAGTCAGTAAATCAGAAATTATATTGCATTGTTGAAATAACTTGATTTTCAATTTTCTTTGTCCTAGTCAACAGTGGAGAACCTGAAGGCGGAAAATGATCATTTGAAAACAGGAAGTCAACCCCATCTTCCTGGGTCTGGTCCCACCTCCTCCACCTCTCAGCCTTCAGGCCTGTCCTCTCTTCTCGGGCCCTCACTGAGGCAGCCCATGAGCATGCCCCTCACCAAGTCCTTCAGCCTTAGTCTGAATGATTGTAAAGATCCAGGTAAGAGACACACCAAGAATTTCACCTATTGTTACCTCACACAAGCACAAGCACACAGTAAGCATGAAAGTTTTATTCCATACTTCATCCCTTTTTTATCCTTCAATCTCGTAGACGTGGCTTCAGTCGACATGTTAAGTGTGTCTTCCCAATCGGATGAGTTGTGTGCTCGAGTACTTGTCCACATTGGAGATCAAGCAGAGGTAAACACAAAAAGCTTTGATGGCCACAATATTCAATAATGTCAGTTTTGAACCAAACAGTTGAAACATTTTTTTCTCTTTCTCTCTCTTTAGGACAGTAGGCAGCAGCAGCAGGAGTTCTACCTGGGCTCAGTTCTGGTCAGTGCGAGAACTGACTGGGTTTGTCTCGACTCTCTTATAACTAAAACCTTCAAGGTAAGTTGAGACTTTCCCTCTTTTACTGTGTATACTTAACATTAAGTATGTTTGTGGTTCATATATTAGTCTTTGTTTAATGTCCTTTTCCTTTTTAACCAGGATTATCTAACTCAAGTGGACCCGACTGCCAGCCTGGGTCTGTCCTGTGATTCGCTGCACATGTATCAGCTGACCCAGGGAGGGCCCAGGATCATAGGAGGGGAAAAACCTCAAGCCTCACCTCATCACTGTCTCGGCAGTGGTTCAGCTCAAATAACTATCACCTTGAAAGGTTAGTCAGTGTGTCAGTGTTGAGTATAATTCATATTTAGTGTTCATAGACAAGGTGATATCATAAAGTTTAATTGAATTTATGTTTAGTCATGTTTGCCAACTACCTTCCTCTCTCTCTCTAAATGGTGTTACTCTCAAAGTAAAATGACAGGTGAGGAAATGAAATGTGCTTTTACCTTGAATACAACTGTAGATTTCTCTGGGCTTGAACATTTTTAGAAACATTTGAGATAATACAAGTACACAAGTCAACCAAGTTTATTTCAAAGTCAGAGTTTTTTTTAGGTATTTTATTATGGAAAAATAATATACTTTGGGTTTAAAAATGTTCAGCAGTCAACTCTAAAATCTTCAATGTCAAAGTGTCCCCTCTCAACACTGCACTAAAATATCGAATTAATCAAAATGATGTATTGCATCCCTCAGGCAAAGTTTAAAATGTATTATTGTTTGGATGGTAGGAAATTTAAAAAGTCAAATTTAAAAACAGATGTTATGTTTTGTTATGTTATGTTATCATTTGTGTTTTACTTGTTCCCTCACATCAGAAAAATGTTACATTTGCCTTTCCTCTGTGTCTCTCCACTGCCTCTCATTAGGCCTGAGAGAAAAATGTGTTGACTCGCTGGTGTTTGAGACTATGATTCCGAAGCCGATGATGCTGCACTACATCAGCCTGCTGCTAAAGCACAGGCGTCTGGTTCTGTCTGGGCCAAGCGGGACAGGAAAGACTTACCTGGCCCAGCGTCTGGCCCACTACCTCCTACAGCGCAGTCGGCTCGACTCGTCTGAGGCCGACCGTGAGACCTGCGATCTGGGTCGCAGCGCCGCTGTCACATTCAACATGCATCGTCAGTCACAGAAGGTATCGGCGTCAGCTATCTCATAGTCTTTTTTTTCTCTACACAATTATGAATAAGATCTATTCACATAGACAAATTAAATTCACCTTCCTTTGACTTCACAGGAGTTGCAGTTGTACTTGTCGGATCTAGCCAATCAGATTGACAGGGAGAATGGAGGAGAACTGCCGCTGGTTGTTATTATAGATGACATTAGCGACTCAGCAGCCATCACCGAGCTTGTTAACGGAGCACTAACCTGCAAGTACCACAAATGGTGAGTCACTTCGAACAGTTGTAGCACTTCATTAAAAAGCTACAATTAGATTTGGTTCATTAAGATAAATACATTTCTGTTTATATTTCAGTCCTTACATCATTGGAACAACCAATCAGCCTGTGAAGATGACATCTAACCATGGACTGCACCTCAGCTTTAGGTAAACACAAAGCGTTTATAGTGACTGTTCTTACTCTGATACACAAACAAATAAAAAAGGAATGTATCTTTGTGAGTGAAAGAAACATTTCTTGCATATGACCACAGGATGGTGATGTTCTCCAACAACGTTGAACCAGCAAACGGGTTTCTGTTGAGGTACCTGCACCGTAAAGCCCTGGAGGCCTATCAGGAGAAGGAGCAGGACTCAGCGCGCCATCAGGCTCTCCTTCGTGTACTGGACTGGGTCCCTCAGCTCTGGTACCACCTGCACACTTTCCTGGAAAAACACAGCACTTCAGACTTCCTCATAGGTGAGAGAAAGTGGACACATGATCAGGGAACAGGGGGCGATAATTTGATGTGAAAGAGGAAATACTAACAGGAAATACTGCCTTCCTCAGGTCCCTGCTTCTTCTTGTCGTGCCCGGTATCAGTGGCAGAGTTCAGGCAATGGTTCATTGACCTGTGGAACCAATCCATCATACCGTACCTGCAAGAGGGAGCCAAAGATGGAATAAAGGTGCACGCACACTCTCACAGACATCCTGCACAGTGTAACAGCAAGAAGTTAGTTCCTTCAAGTCTTAACATGTTGTTGTAAAAATATTTCCATGTCAGGTGCATGGGCAGAAGGCGGTTTGGGAGGATCCAGTGGAGTGGGTGAGAGGGACTCTCCCTTGGCCCAATGCACAGCAGGACCAGTCCAGGCTCTTTCACCTACCTCCACCCAGCATTGGTCCACCCAGTGAGGACAAGAAACCCCCCAAAGATACACCTCCACCCAGCACACTGGAGTCAGACCCACTGGTGAGAGTGAAAGTTTCCATTGAAATGGAGGAGTAGCTCGGATCAAATGAAAGAAAAGTGGCACAGCTGCTTATTTGCATTTTTGGTTCATCTTTTATATGTGTTTAAAGGTTCTCTGGAGACACAAAATACAGGAAGAGAAAATGAGAATTTCTAAAAAATAGCCATGGCACCTGATATATTTGAAGTAATTTTCCTAGTAATACTACAAATGTTTCAAGTCAATAGACATGAAAAATAATTCTTAGTTGCCATTACACTAACTGTCCACTGGTTGCATTTAACTAAATATTTCAATTATATATGTCAAAGAAAACTTTTGTTGACCTGCAGTTTAACTCACTCTGCCTCTCTGTCTCCTCCTGCCACCCAGATGGCCATTCTGCTGAAGCTGCAGGAATCAGCCAACTACATTGAGTCTCCAGAGCGGGAGGGCTGCCTGGATCCCACTTTGCAGGCAACTCTCTGAGGATAAAAAGCAACTGTCGAACTCAATTACGGCTGACACAGCGAGTGCAGTCCCAATGAGACTTAAAAGACTCAATAATTAACTTTACTGTGTGCTCAGTGAGCAGATACAAAGCTAAATGTAAAGGATCTACAGAGATAGAGTGATTATGGATAAAGGGTTTGCTCTGCCCTGCTATCAAAACTTTGAAAAGACAATTAAACTGTATTCATAGGAAGCTGTGATGATCCTGTCGGCGAAAGACATTGACTTGTCTCTCCTCTGCTCTCAAATTGTTCCATATGGGTTGTTATTGAATCTGCAAGTGCATGGTAAGCGGAATAATATGATGCAAAATATTAAGTGTAATCCTAACGATCAAGACCCATTCTCTTCTTTTTGCTTTTGACTGCCACAACTTTCACCACAACTATTGGTGCTTACCGTTCTGGTTTTCTTTGAACATGCATGCCTCAGCTTACATAAGAAAAACACAAGTAATTGATTTCCTTTGAAATAGGATCATCACTTGACAACAGCCAAAAATGCACTTTATTTTCTACTGGTAGTAATTGGATTTCAGGAGGCTTTGTCAGTGAATGTGTATCAAATGGAAGCACTATGAGTTTGGCCAAGTCATGCAGTTTATTAGTAATTCCTCTAGATGGCAGCGTCTACTTTTTCCTGCCTCAGTGCTCTCCTTGTGAGCTCTCTGGCACATCGAAGGTGCTCAGTATAGAACACAACCCTCACTCTGTAACACAATAATGATAATGGCCTTCTTTTTTTTTGGCCATTGTGTCATTCTTGGATCTAGTATCAGAAGCTGTGAAGTGCTAATAGTGACATGCATGGGTGAACATAAATGGAATAATAAATAATCAGTTTGGGGGTCAACCTGTAAGGAAAATGCCATCATCAGTGGACTCAGTAGCTGCTGGTTTCATCCAGTAACATACTGAAATAACCACAGAAACAGACATTGATCCTTCTCAACTTGTATTGTAAACACACCGACAGAAAAACTAAAACTGCTTGTTTGTCTGGTCTGCCAAAATGGCCAGCCATGTCTGGCTATGCTTGCATATACTGTCTATTTAGATATTGGTTTAAAAACACAAAACTCTCTTGTGATAGATGAGGATATAGCTTTGAAAAATCTTGATTTTGTAGGATTTTATACTGAGTCATCTTCAACAAATGTCTGTATACAACAACTTGCACCTACAGTATGTATACCTAACATGCCATTTTCAGACAGCTAACAACAGCATAAAACTCTTCTGTCATCACGTTCATCATCCCACAAGGGGAAAAAGGAGAACATCAGTAAAAGACAACTGCCATCAAATGATAAGAGTCTGTACAAAAAGCATTTCCTTCCTCATTGTGTTCGCTCTTTATATCTTTTATAACATACCTTTTTTTAAACTGTAGATCAGTTTCCTTCTCACATGTTGTTTTAAGAGTTACTGTAAGAGTAAGGGCTTGGGGTAAGAAAGGTTGAATCTCATATATAAGTGGCTTCCTCTTGTTCCTTTCCTTTATTTGTTTGCACAATATATATGTTGGAGTACTAGATTAAAGAGAATATTTATTGCTTACATCTTGACTGTTTTTGGGATCAAGGAAGAACGCTTAAAAAGACTTGTAAAAGGAGGAAACTGTAAGTAGTAGAGATACTCTTAAACCTCTCAGCCATGTGCCCCTCGACCCTGAAGTACCTCAGACTGCCATATTCTGTGCAGATGTTCCTCTACTTTCCAAAACTCGGTGCTGCTGGTGTAAAGTAGAGACATGATGCCTAAGTCTATTTGTGCCTGAAACACAATTTGGCCTAAAGCTGCTACTTGGCTGCTTTAATCTACCACACTGAGGCCTGGATTTAGAGGAAATATCATCACTTCCTCTCACTTATTTTGATGTCACTTTAATGCAGTCACCTTGATGCCCAGATTCAGGTGGAGAGTGGGTTATCAGTTTTGACCTTTGGCTGATGGTCATGGTGATAACCTGTTAGTTACAACGATGTATGTGTCAGTTAACTGCAATAGATGAGAATGTGTATCATGACTGGGCTGCCTGTGCGACTAACATTTTAAATGTTTAAAGTGTGAAAGACTTGACATCTTTGAGGAGTTGCCTGAGAGTTGGGAACAGTGTAAGAACAGATATTAGCCTGGAGATGTAATGTCGACAGCGACGCATGTATCCTTGGTGTGTTTCCCAAAGTTTTGTTTCATTGGACCTACCACGCTTAACCTTATCACGGGAGGGATTTTTAATAACTGGATATCTTCCTCTTTTCATGTTGTTTTTAAGAGCAGACTTTTGTTTTTTCTTATGCAAATATTTGTAATGGTTTATTTCTCTTTTGTACATGACATCACTATTGTAAACACTGTACATAGTGCATCTGCGACAACAATCACTAAAACATGTAGAGTTTTAAGAGAAGGCATGGCCCCTGTATGCAGAAATGAGCGTCCCTGTTGTTTTTATTGTCTTCCTCCAGTAGGAAGTAGCACTTGGCTTAAAAGGGGGCTTCAAAATGGTTGTATGGCATTTCTCAATAACCACATCAAATTCCATATGTCTAACATTGAGCAAAGGTTACAATAAAGTCATGCCATTCTTCACATCACTACCTGTCTCAGCTGTCTGTTTACATTATATTTACCACTAGAGGGAGCTAATGCTTCTGTAAATAATCATGCTTTTTGACCATATATCTGTGTGTAGTTCTTTTTATTATGACACAATGTTATTTGGCAGTACTTAATGTTGTTTGATGTGATTTCATTGTCGAAAAAACTAGTCAGCTATCAAATAAAGGCAGGATTTTTCCCCGCGGAGGTTACAGGTTCCAAAGGAGATGAAGATGTGACCTAACTGAGGAGGGGGTTTGTCATGCAATGGGTGGAGTTGTCCACAAACCCACCGACCCTCCCGCTATATAAATTAACTGAGGCCCCCCCCGGTTCCTTTATTCAGAAGACTGGTCGTCTGTCAGCAAGATGCCAGGCAAACCTGCACCAATCAAGAAGTCCCCAGCCAAGAAGGCTGCTAAGCCCGCACCTGAGCCCGCCCCGGAGCCTGAACCCGCTCCTGTAGAGGCCCCACCTGCAGAGGCTGCACCTGTGGAAGCGGCTCCCGCCGAGGCTGC
>JAQNCA010000002.1:14247710-14258884 GCA_029783725.1 Acanthurus tractus | reverse complement strand
GAGATGAACCATTTTTTCCTTACTTTCTCCAGATCTTGGTTGGTAAAATAAATCACTGGTGGGTGTTATGTGGTTGACACTGTTTTTATCTACTAACCGCAACATGTAACCTCTTACTTCAGTTGAAGCCACAGCCGCCCAGGAAGGGACTGATTTGACAACACCTGCAGAGGGTAAACTCACGACCCGGGCAGTCCACACACATGAGCTGTGGTGCATGATGTGTTTGTTTGTATTCTTTACATGGTGTGTGCTCAACTGTGTAGTGTCATGCTCGTAATTATTCCACGGGTACATCTGTCTGAAATGTTATCTTGTAAAGGTGAGGAGAAATGTGCAAATGAGTCCGTTTTTTGGTCATAAAATCATCAGTTTTTGTCATGGTAAATATCAGCTGTCATGGTAATAACGGCTCTGTGTCGACTGGTCTATCTTGCTTGCTTCAGTGGAGTGTGTGATCAGATTAGCTTGATTTCATGCATGGTTTCATTCATGCTGTAAGCTACTTATTTGCTCTTTAATGGCCATTCAATAGTAGCTGCTCCTTCCACTGTTGAAGACAGTCCCGCGGCTCCTGCTGCAGATGCTCCCGTCGACGGTAAACATAAACCACTACATAGACAGTTCCATTAGCCAAATAGTCAAAATATTTATCTATCTAATTATAGCAGTCAAAATAGTCTAAGGTTATTTTCTACTTATTAGCCTAGTGTTGCGGCTCTACTTCTGCAACAACTGCCTATACTGTATGTAGCCCATACTCATGGTAGCACATTAGTTTTAAAATGAAGAGACGGTCTGATGTCTTCAAATTGCTTTTCATTCAGTTTTTACCTCTGAATTTCTACTGTAGATCTCTGTAAATGCAAACATGTGTCTAACATTGGCTACACTTGTTGCTAAAGGTAAATAACATTTTGAAAATATCAGTATCCATAATGTTAGTGTACTGACACTATATTAACCATTGTTGAAGTCCATGTATTTTATAGGAAAAGAGTATGAAATGGAACAAAATGCATGGGATTTACATGGTGGTACAGTTGTTGGACCCACCAGTGATATTTATATTACCAGCCAGGTTTTGTTAACCAGAGATGAACCACCTTTTTCTTACTTTTTTCAGATCTTGGTTGGTTAAGTACATCACTGGTGGGTGTAGTTCAGTGACTGACACTGTTTTTACCTACTAACCTCAACATTTAACCCCTTTAGCTGCTGCAACAACCACTGAGGAAGGAGCTGATTTGACAACTCCTGCTGAGGGTAAACTCACAACCCAGGCGGTCCACACACACATGAGCTATGGTGCATGATTTGTATGTTTGTGTTCATCACATGGTGTGTGTGTGTGTGTGTGTGTGTGTGTGTGTGTGTGTTACTACCTCGTCTGTCTACTGGTATGTCTGGCTGCACCATTCATCGTATGAAGGTGAGAGGTTTCTTTTTGTGGACATGACACTGTGGTCTTCTGCCGTAAAAAAACATCTCATGGTGCCTCTAAAGCAAGTTAAGAATGTCTTTTTTTGGTCATAAAATCATCTGTTTGTCACTGTAAACATCAAAGCTTCGTGCTGACTGGTCTGTCCTGTCTGCTTGCTTTACTGAAGTGTATCTTGATCAAATGAGTTTCAAACTGGTTGATTTCCAGCATGAGTAATGTTGCAAGGTAAGTCACTAACTAGCTTTCATGATGGCATTTCAACACTAGCTCCTGCTGCCGAAGATGGTGCCGCTGCCCCAACTGCAGATGCTACCGTTGATGGTAAACCAAAAGCAAAACAGACAGTTATGTTAGCTAATCTTACTCTTTTCACTTGGAAATTAAATTTCTTTCTATCCATCTATCCGTCTATCTGCAATCAAAAAAGTGGTAGGTTAGACTTGTCAGCTTATCATTGCAGGTGTCCTGGTAATGACTGAAACAGGGATGGATGTGCATAGTTTTTTTTTAAGGAATGCTCAAGGTAAAAACCAGTCTTCCTCCTCCTCTTAACTTATCTTTAATGGAGATCATGTTTACAATGAGACTGGATGTTATCTGTCATTAATTTTGTTATCATGTTATGGCATATGGAAAAATCCATAATTGATTTTTAAAGCAGTACTTTATGAATATCTTTGCAATATTGATAGTTGATGTTTGCTCAGAAATATTAATATTTCGTTTCATTTTTTACTCAACCCTACCTACAACTAAATATTTCAGACTTTGTACTAAAAAAAATACCAAGATATATATCTTATATTGCCATTAAGCGTAAACTACTGAGAAATTATTTTTTTTCCATTTCCCAGTTCTAATGCACATTTTATGATTAGTCTGTAATGTATTTCCCTCTCAGACTGTGGTATACAACTGGCTGTAGGAAATCCACACAGGGAAATTGAGGGTTAAGGCTTTGAAAATTAGGACCATTTTGAGACTATTGAATAGTTCTCTGACGTTACTGATGCCACTTCCTTTTTATTCAGCTGTCTCTTCTAAATCTATACTGTAAATCTTACTACTTTGCAAATATAAATCTAACATCTAGTACCCTTGCTGCTGATAGGAAGTCACATTGCGATGATAAATGTCCATTTTCTCAAAATTGATTTCAGTGCGCTTGTATTTAATTGTATTAGATAATAATGGGTCTCTCTATTGTTTTGAGAAATGAGAAATAATTACCACAATGCACTGAACTTACATGATGGTTAAATTAATGGACCCACCTGTGATATTTACATTCCCAGCCAGGTTTTGTTAAACTAGAAGATAAACCATCTTTTTCTTACCTTCACCAGATCTTGATTAGTAGAGTACATCACTGGTGGGTGTAGTTCAGTGACTGACATTGTTTTACCTACTAACCTCAACATATAACTCCTTTAGCTGCTGCAACAGCCGCAGAGGAAGGAGCTGATTTGACAACTCCTGCTGAGGGTAAACTCACACCGCTGGCAGTTCACACACACACACACACACACACACACACAGGCTCTAATGCATGATTTGTGTATTTGTGTCCTACTGTGCTCAACTGTCTGGTTTCTTGTTCCTGAACTTTATACTGGTATGTGTTTACATTTTATCATGTCAAAGTAAGGTTTCTCTTTGTGGAAATGGCACTAAGGTCTTCTGCTGTTCAAAAAAAAATTGTGTTGTGTCTCAAGTGTGATAAGAATGTCTTTTTTCGGTTATAAAATCATCCGTTCCTGTATCTTCAAATATCCAAAGCTTCGTGTTGACTGGTCTGTCCCACTGCTTGCTTCAATGGAGTGTATCCTGATCAAATGACTTTCAAACTGATTGATTCCCAGCATGAGTAATGCTGTAAGTCACTAACTAGCTTTCCCTGATGGCATTTTAACACTAGCTCCTGCTCCTGCTGCTGAAGATGGTGCGGCCGCTCCTGCTGCAGATGCTCCCGTTGACGGTAAACATAAACCATCACATGGACAAAAAATAATGACTGCTTTACTAAAAATTTTATCAAGCAAGTGCTATCGATAGAGATTTTCCACAGCTGTGAGGGCCAAATGATTCTTAGCAAGGCTGTAAACCTTCAGAAGTCTTTTGCATTGAAATCCACAGCGATTGATGATGTCACGGTAAAAGATGATCTGGAAATTTATCTGGTCCTCATTGCTTGTGTTTGTTTTTAAAAATAACATTAACCTCCTGCTTGTTTGATGCTAGCTGCTCCAGCAGAAGCTGCCATAGTTGAGGAGCCACCTAAGGCCCCCACACCTCCACCCCCCGCAGGTAACACCAACATCGCTGCTGTTTGCTTGATTTTGCTTTGAACGGACAATCGACGTCAATGACAAGTTACGACTGTTCTTTATTTTGTTCTTTCTTAAACCAAATATTTTCAGTCTACCATCACCACAGAAAAGTGTCAGTTAATCAACCAGTCATTGCAGGTCTACCTCTGATAATAACTGATCGTGAAAATAGATGTGCAGAATTGTTTTTCTTTTTTTTCATGTTTTTTTAAGCAATTAACATAACTAGAGATAATTACTCCAGTAAATGATTAGTTGATCAGGAAAGAATCTGCAGCTGTTTTCATGATCTCTATTTTGTTTGTCATTGTTAAGCATAAACAGGAAAAAAATCTTTATTTTAGTCTATTAAATATAAACTTGTGTGAAGATTAGTAGCTTCTCTTGTCTAATTAACTAAAAATTTAAGATTTATGCACCTTTGGTGGATCAAAATTAAATATGATGACATCTCCTTGATCATTAAATTGTGATGAAAATAATCATATTTTCTGAAAGCAATTTTTCAGATTAATCCTTTTATTAGTTAGTGGTTAAAGAAAATAATGTTGAGATGCAGCTCTCCATGTAATCATGTTGTGGAATGGAGATTATAGGGGCAATTAATTAACTGTGGGTATATTTTCAGTACCAATGTAGGTGATCCCTCCGCTGTCCAATTCATCTCTTAATTAATATGCGCTGTTTGAACCTCCTCCAGTCCCCACCAGCGCTCCTCTGAACGTTGCTGTGGAAGATGTAAACGAATCCAGCCTCACCATTAAATGGATGACCCCAGAGACCATTGGAGACTCCGGCCTGGACGGATACACCATTGAGTACTGCAAGGATGGAAGTAAGTAGCTGTGTTTGTGCGTGAGGCTGCACCTGTCCTCAGAGTGTCAGAGGGCAGATAGACTCATTGCTGGGTCCAGGCCGTATAGGGCAGGAAGCATTTCACCGGCTGTCACTGTATCTCCTGACACCACTTTTAGCTTGGCTCGTTTGCTCAGATGACAGCAGCCCTTCTGAGGTTTCATCTTGATTGCCAAAGTGAACTCTTATGGGCAGGTTGTTTGTAAACTTGTGTCGACAGGTGATAAACCACTTAACATGTCCAATAAAGGGTTTTAAAATGGAAATAAAGTGTCAGGAGGATTATATGTTTGAAAGACAAATATTTGCCTCATCAAGCTGTCACTACTTATGTATTTCAAAGTAAAAACCACATCAAAGGCTGCATATTAACTCAAACTCTGGGTTTCCCTGCAGCATCAAACTGGGTTGTTGCCAACGAGGAGCTGACCCTAGCTCACCGCTTTTGCATCAAGAATCTGACAACTGGTGACCTGCTGCATGTGCGCGTGGTGGCTGTAAACGCGGGGGGCCGCAGTGATCCGGGTACACTTGCTGAGGCTGTGCCAATCCGTGAGATTGTTGGTGAGTAGCAGCCAGTGTCACTCCTCAAACACACCACTTGCAAGTGTTAACTTAAAGGAAAATTCTAAATGCCTTGAAAGTTATGTTGCAAGCTTGTCTCTGTATGAAGCTCTTTATCTTTACAATGGGATACTGATTTTTTGTTTGTTGTAAGTTTTTTGTTTATTTTCAATTTTTTTCATGTGATTGGGTTAAAATAGTTGATAGAAACCTGCTTATGATATAAATGTTGCAACAATTTAAAAAAGTGAATCAGGTGCCTTTCCATCAGCTGGTTGAGATAAATTAACTTTACAGTGCAACAGAAAGATTATTTTAATTTCTATGTTCAAGGGTTCGGTGTCAGTAAATGGCCCCTGCACATTAAGAAATTTGGCCAAAACTATAATAGGGCCGAAACACGTTCACGAAAAAGATCATTAATTTATTTATATCAACAATTTGTATGAGAGTCTTAAACCAGAATTAAATGAGCTTGACAGCACTACCAAGTTAAAGGCAGCTTTAAATGTCAGTCTCCAACCTCTTTATCAGGAGCTCCCTGATAGCTGTAACTGATGACCTATCCTTAAAATACTCATGTTGCAACCAAGGAGGTAGAGTTGGTATTAACTGCCAGGGGGCCTCAAATGGACTGCACGGACGTATGCACATAAATCTCACAGGTGCTGACAAGAGCCTTTCATTAACTGTAAATCATCCTTTTAAGTAAACATGCATCCTCAGTCATTACTGCAGTTTGACAAACAAGAAAATAAGATTAAAAAGCATTCACAAATGTTGTACTCACAGCCCCTGAAAGGACAAAAAGAAATGTAAAGCCAACAAGAATGATAAATGATAATCAAGTTTATTTATTTAACATTTAGCACGAATGATGTTGCGCTTTACACGGATGAAACATGGAACACTGAGAAAAATTAATTGCACATGGAAAATTTTTAATCAAGTAGCAAGACCAGTATGAGGAAACTCATCAAGAAAATTCCAATACTCATTCAAATAGATATACACCACTAATTTACATGTACATATATGAAGGCAAGGAAAATGATTGATTATTGAGCCTTATTCGTTTCTTTTTCTTATTGAGCCTCTCTGACTTCAACCTTGTCACTGTTACTGGCTTAAAATTTTGATGCTGGCTCTCTAGCTCCCCTTTTGTCTGGCACGGGCATCTCCTAATGGGATTTCAACACAAACTGTTTTGAGGACTTGGCAGACTCACATTTGTTGGAGCTACTTGGCTTGACACGTGGCAGTGTTATTCTGTCAGCCATCCATTTTAGTCTGAAATACCTCAGTGACTGTTTAATGGATTGCCATGAGGTTTGGTCCCCATCGGGGTTGGAAATACACAGGTGTGTTGTGTAATGAATGTTGACTTGAAAGACATGATAAAACTGTTTTCATTCGAGAAGTTGAACCAAGGCCACTGGGATGAAACCAAAGAATCCCAACTGCTAGACCAAATGGGAACTTCACAGCATAAACATTGCACTTTATCTTGTGACCTATAAATTCAAATTGAGCCAGTGATTTGAGGGAGGTTTGACCCCATCATTTAGCCACACTTGAACAAGAGTTACAGAGAAAAACAGTGTTTCATATAGCAGCTAAAAGAAGTGTAGCAAAGGCTTTGAGATACACGTGTACCCTCATTTGCTATCATCTCTTAGCTACTGTCTTTAATGAAGGCTAAAAATATCCCCAAAACCCAGCATGACGTGACCTAAAGTGACTCTTACAACCTCCTCTTTCTTTGTGTAAACTGAAATTGGTCTCGTTACTGGAGCCGCAAATTTCCATCAGCCCTCACACTGAGTCACATTGACGTGTGGCGTGGACCTTAGCTGACTTGCCCCAGTTATCCACTTTTGGAAGGACAGCATACTGGCTATTAGGGTATTTCCTGGTCAGGGTTCAAAGTGCCAGCACAGCACAGGAAACTTAAGCAGAAGACTGCAGTTATGCAACAAGAACTGCTGGTCAACTAGGGGAAGCGTAACTTGAATCTAATTAATGGATTCCGGGTGGCTTGTTAGGGGTTAAATCAGCTGCGTGTCAGTCACATGCTGTTTTGACCAGACTACCTTCGACATATCCAAGCTTCTGCAGAAGACACACTGTCCTACATGTGTTGAAAGCCCCCCACAAAGACACTTTATCCAGAGACAAAGAGAGATTACAGATTGTTTGGAGGAGGACTTGCTGGCTGCTGGATGCAACACTGCTGGGCATTGCTGGGAAGTGTGCTGATTAACACGGATTACTGTTAGAGCCAGATCTGGAGGCTGACCTGATCCTCATGGGGAATGATGAATACAGGAGCCGGATCCTAGCCTGTCCAGCGGTGGATTGTTGACAAATGTTAGATTGAAGAGGATGAGACACTCTGGGCAAGAAACCAGTTTAGATGTGGGACAACAGAGAGAGAAAATTTAGCAGCTACCAAACGATGGACAGGAGATTGATGCAGACTGAGATGAGGACATGTTGAGTGGATGAGGAGGGTGAAGAGAGATGATAGAGGGCAGCAGCTTGTTTCATATATCCTGTCAGCTCCCTGAGCTTTCCAGACATTTGCTGCTTATGCAGAAACATGCAAGGGATGCTGTTTCTGATACTTTGCACCGGGCCTGAACTAAACCATCGAGCATAGTGGGGAAGTCACAAATCCCAACTATGGTGCAATTTAATCCATAATATGTTATTCACAGTCAAAGAGCACCAGCAGTTATCTCACTTGATTTGGGTGTCTACGATTTCCAGTCTGTTGCACTTCTTGGATGTGATGTTTCACAACTTCGGTCAGTGGAAAGGGATGACATCTCCCCGCTGCCTCTCTGCGCATGACACAAGGAAACACGTGTTGGGGTTCATCCAGAAGTCTCATCACTAAAGCTATTTTAAGAGTTGAGGGATGGAGTCTTCTCCTTTTGCCTCTCTCTACCCAGATACTGTGCTTTTCCTCTCACACACACACAAACTAGACATCTGTGTCCTTTTCTGTGTATGAAATGTCATAGTCATCAATAAGACTGGGACATGATTTTTTTTTAAATTTTAATTCTGTGTAATTCAAATATTGAAGTTATTTATGAAAAAAAATATATAGAAAAATTGCTACTTACAATTTCTTTTCCACAGTGATGCCTCAAATTAGCTTGTCTTGTCTGGTCAGAAAGCTTATTTTGAGGATTAATTTTAGCTCTTTCTGTCATGTTCTCCCGTTTGGTTTGCCTGGCAGTGGCTGCTCTATTTGAGTCTTGTTGACCCGTCATTTTGAGCATACATGACCTCACTTTGGAGACACAAACGGGAAGTATACATCACACATGTTACACCCTCTGCCCTGGTAGCTAGCGATGCTACTCAAGTAAGTGTCAAGTTAGTGATTTATGTCAGTGGGTGTCCAAGTGATGTCACTTGTACCGAATTAACCAACAGGCCAGTTAATCAAAATGAAAGACAGATGATGGATGAAGCAGATGATAAACATGTCTGACTTGACTTCTTGTATTTCAGCGCGTCCTAAAATCCGAGTGCCACGCGCTCTAAGAACCCGCCATGTCAGGCAGGTTGGAGAGCAGATCAACGTGGTCTACCCCTTTCTTGTAAGTCAGCACATACGCACACCATCTGTTTACTATACAGGCAGATATTAGACTTTACTTTGTATCTCACTTCTTATCTCTGTGTCTGCAACTCTGCAGGGAAAGCCCAAACCTGTTGTTACCTGGCTTAAGGATGGTCAGCCTTTGGATGCAAAGAGAGTAAACATCAGGAACAGTGAATGCGACAGCATCCTGTTCATCCGCACTGCTCAGAGGGAGGACTCTGGTGTTTACGAGATGACTGTGAAAGTAGACAGCTTTGAAGACAAGGCCACCCTCACCCTTCAGATTGTGGGTGAGTTGGACATGCATATGTTTACATTAAAACACACGCATGAATGCACATGAGCATGCATGCAACATGTAAATGATGAGTCATTAAGATCTCCCTGTTGAATCTGCCATGATGATGCCCTTTGACCTCATGGTTTTTGACGTTAGCTGCTATTAAATATGTAGAGGCACTGCCATCCTCATAAAAGGTCCACTTATGATCACCTCTGTTGCTTAGAAGAACACACTGGTTAGACTTGACTCTTTTGTAAACACAGTAATGTGCCTCCTCAGAGCTACCTGGCCCTCCCGCTAGTGTGAAGCTTGTGGATGCCTGGGGCTTCAATGCTGCTCTGGAATGGACCCCTCCCAAGGATAATGGCAACACAGAGATCACCGGATATGTTGTCCAGAAGGCTGATAGGAAGACCGAGGTATGGCAGAAGTTCAAATATAAACGATATTTGAAGTTGCAGACATAAACCAGATTAACAGGAGTTAGCAGGCATGCCACCAGGGACCTGTGGCATGGTTTTGCTTTTAGTTCAGTGTCAGATTCCTCCCATTTGTGCATCCAATTGGTTCCCTGTATCATACCTGAGAGGCTTGTTTAAATACATTACTGTAATCGTGTTTACATGCCTCCATTCACCTAGTGATTTGGTATACCATGTTTTACTTGGAAGAAGATACCTAATCCTTTTTTTTAAGTTGCTATCACTCTGAACAAACTTTACTAGCAACACAAACTTAAAGGTGGAAAACATGAGCAGAGTAGTTACACCTTTTGGGGAGACGTACGTCTGATTTTGAGCCTTCAGAAATAGCTACCATAAATCTGGTTTCACTTTTCAGTGAGAAAATAGAAGCTTTACCTTAACTAAATCTGGTATCTTTTTATTTTTATGCAGTGTTAAAGCATTAACTTCCTTCCACCTTACTTTCTCCTACTTAGAATTTAAAATAAATGATCTCTAATCAGACAGGCTAATTTAGATTGTTTCTTTTCTCTGGGGTTAATAGTCTATCAAAAAGGTTGTGACTCATGAATCTTAATTGGGATCAGGCAGAGATGGAAGAGGATACTGCTGCCAGGGAGCCTTGAAAATAATTAACTAAACAACTGCCAAAACCTATAACACAGCCCAGGACATTCATCGGCAAGGCCAAAGATATTACATCTCACTCCATCTATCTTTTCTATGTAAATGGGAGTGCAGTACTTAAAAAAACAATTAGTCTAAGACAGGCTTTACTTTTAGGGTGGTGAGGACTTCCCAGCAGAATTTCCAGAGGATGAGAGAGGGAGGGAGAAAATGTTGGAGTTATATATTAGAAAAAACAAGGAGTTGGTTACAAGCTGCAAAGAGAACACGAAAAGCAGTAGAATAAACTAAGAGAGAGAAGAGAGAATAGATTGGGTAGAGGTAAATCACCGTGGATGTAAAAATAAAAATCTACCTTCCAGTGTGAAGATGTAAGGTTAATGAAGCTCACTGATAATAGCCAGTCAAGTGAAGACACATGATGATAGAGTTTTTTACACATGATCTGTTTTGTCCCGATCTGCAGGAGTGGTTCACGGTGCTGGAGCACTACCATAGAATGTCTGCCACAATCTCAGACCTCATCATGGGCAACTCGTACATCTTCAGAGTGTTCTCTCAGAACAAAGTGGGCACCAGTGAATCCAGTGCTGTCACCAAGGGCGTGGCCACCATCCAGAAGACAGGTCACCCTCTGATGTTTTCCATTAATTCTTGGGTCAATTTGTCATTAAAATAAGCAGTTTAGTGGCAGGGCTTCATTGTAAGTCAGTAGTTATTATTTAATGAGCTGCGGTAAGTCTGTATGAGTCTTGAGTGTGTCTGTGCGTGCGGTTGTGTGTTTGTGTGTGAAGAACTGAAGAGTGGAAATGGCCTTGGCACTACTTAAATCAGAAGTGGGTAGCTCTCTTGGCCAGTGGGCTGCTTGCACTGAAATAAATTTTACGAGGCCCTGACAACATTAAGACAGCTGGCAGAGCAAATGCTGTCTTTGAGAGTGTGTGTGTGTGTGTGTGTGTGTGTGTGTGTGTGTGTGTGTGTGTGT
>JAQNCA010000002.1:14210848-14233046 GCA_029783725.1 Acanthurus tractus | reverse complement strand
AAATATAAGTAAGAATCAAGTTCTCTATATCTGCTTGTCTGCAAGCAAACAGAGAGAACTCAGGTATGTGATTTTAGGTGGTTCTTTGGCAGGTTTCACACGCGTCATAAGGTTTTGATAGATTTACTGAAACTGCACTGACTTTCAATAGTAATTTACTCAGAAAGAGGTTTGATTTAAGATGAGCTGACTAAGCATCACCCCTCTTAAAATGGAAAAACAGTCTTAATACTACTCGAATGAAAATGAGAGTCTTAAAGTATAACAGTAATGTAAATGGAATTGAATCAATCTTTACACACTTTGATTTGTTCACAATAAAAAGGAAAAACCCCATTAAAACGTACTCAGGCTACTTTACAGACAGAACAAGTGCATCGCAGATACAATCTTGTCAACACAATCAAGTTCTTTCAAGATGTTTCACTTCCCTTAAAATCTCTCTTCACTTTTCAGTGCAATAAGCAATTCAAAATCATGTTGAGAACAACAAGAGAAAAAATACTGAAGTGCGGTTGATCAACACATTTCCTGTAACCTAAAAAAAAAAAAATTGCAAAAAAGCAGATGTTTGAACACACACACAGGAAAGCCTCTGCCTGAGGTGAGTGGAGAAATGAGCATGGCGTGCACGCCCATCAGACGAGCGTGTGATTTCCTGTACTAAGCTTCATTCTAGAGCAGGTAGGACTCCACTCAGCAGCACAGCCTGTGCATGTGCAGTTCAATGGAAAATGTGGCTCATCACGGTCTTCGGTGTCATATGTAAGTTTTAAAGCAACTGAACTCATTTTCTTATATTTATTTTATCTACAAGAAATGTTTCCATGTGCATTGAATCTAAACAGTAATTTTACTTTGACAGATTTGACTAACATCTGTGCAGCTCAGGATCCACAAGATGGTAAGAAACATGTTTAAAAGACTTGTAGATTGTTTGGATGAAAAGGAGCAGGTTTACGTTGGTGTTCCTTTTTTTAAAAAATTATTTTAAAGACTTTTAGCTTGTCAGACAAGAATGTCACTTTTCCTTGTTGACCCAAAAAACACAACAAGTTGTCGATATTCAAGTTTCTGAGTGAACTTGTGTGATTTCTCACTGAATTAGATGATGTTTCGCCTCCAGAGTGCCTGCTCTTGTGATATCAAATCAGACGCGTAACAAACAAGGGTTTAGGAAGTAAAACATGAAGACAGTTGTCATGAGGAACATGAAACACTTGTTGCTGTCATGGGTTTGGCAGCTGCTTACTCATGCAAGTTCATATTCCACTATTGTGCAGTTCCACTTTTACGCTTTTACATATTTTGTGTTTCTTAACATGATCTCTGGTCTTGTGTAAGCCAGTCGCACAAAGTAGGGACAGGATATTATTTAATACTAATAATACTAATGCATTGTGAGGGACTGTGAAGAAACCTATAATGTTCTTTTAAAAAGAGACTTTTTGGCTGTGGAAATGTTGGCAATGATACAGCACTTTGGGTTAAATTGAATTGTATTGTCAGGTTTTCCTATTCTTTTGTCCACCCCTTATGTCACTCTCTTATGTAGTATAATACCAGCTCTTTCAATCCCTTCACATTTAAATAAATTTAAGTTTAATTTAGATAAATAAAATTCTATTTAATATGTTTGGGTTTCAGTCCACCTGCTGAATAGTTTCATACTGGACAACGGCTGTATATTCAGAGCTGTTCCTTATGATAATTTTATTGATTTTTCCCTTTATCCAACAGTTCAAAAATATTCAGCATGCTGTCAAAAAAAAGACAAAAACTTTCATAGTTGAAGAAATAGAATATGTTTGCGATTGGCTTTTTCATTAAAAAGTGACTGAAATGTTGTTTTATCAGCCCTAAGTTTAGTTTTTTACAGTTGTAGGTGTTTGTATCTCCATCCAAGATGTTTGTGAACACAAATGCTGCCTGCTGTGATCTTAATTTTGTTCTCCCCCACTTCTCTTCTCTTCCATCAGTCATGGTCACTGTGTCTGCAAGCATCCATACAACCAGGCCTCCGCCCCCTGTGACTACATTTAGTAAGATTTTAACTTAAGTTGTTTTGCAAAAACACAAGTCAACGTACAATTATGCATCTTCATTACATTTTTAAAAGGTTTAATTCTGAAAATCCTGTGGCGTTAATATGGTAAGATGCTTCCTCCTAAAATCAAATCAGATTTTGAAAGGCATACGTGATAGATTATGTGATGCCTTAAAATTAATGCACAAACAGTATGTACTTTTGCAATGATTTTAACATTAAAATCTGCATAAAACAGACATTGAGAGAGCAGAGCTAAAAATCCAAATGTTTGATATATGTTTGACATTTGGGCCTCTAAGCTGTGAACTCACCACAGGTTTAATCTAAAAGTTCTTTAACACCTACTTTTTTTCTTCCTCTCTCACGACTGTCTGCTTTGCTTTGCATAGATGATATCACCACTGCGGTTTGTCTCTCCTCCTTTTAAAGAAGTCTCTTCAAAATTGTGAAATGAAGCTGTACTGTTTTGCAAATTGTGTGTTACATAATCCAAATATATATACATATATACATGTGAGTTTTGGAGCCTTGTCTGTGTTGTTCTTATCTGTACTTAAAATCAAAAATGATCACAGGAAGAACTAAAAAAAGAAAAAGTTTTTTACAGAATTGCTCCTAATGCCAGTGGACCTAAATGTGCCTGTACCATCATGTTCTTTTAATCATAATAACCTAATTAGAACTATTTTTAATAATCCTCTAGAGCCTGATGTGCCAACTCTCAAGCTACAGTCATCCTGGTCGGATGTGTACCCTTCTGAGAGAGTGGAGTTCAAATGCAGTATCGCTAGAAGCCCCGATTACACCCTCAAATGGTTCAAAGATGATCAGGAAGTGCAAAGTTCAGATCGAAGCATGTCTTTGTCTCCAGACGGATCAGTGCTTACAATTCTTGAAGCAACACAAACTCATACCGGAAGTTACACCTGTAAAGGCCAACACACAGTGAAGGGTGTTACCTCTGCGGCTAGCAACGCTGTGAAACTCACAGTCCATGGTGAGTTTGACAATGTTCCACCCTTCATATTTCTGCTGAATATTTAGACAGCATATGATATTTAAAAATAACTGAAAATGTGCCTTTTTATTTTTTACCTGTTTAGCAAACAAGCCAAAGACAACAGTGAGCCAAAGTTTGAACTCTGCCCAGGTGTACCGTAGAGAATCTGTCACCTTCACATGCACGGTCGATGCGTCCTCTCCGTGGGAATACCACTGGAAACATAATGAAACTCAAATTCCAGGAGCTTCGAGCAAAACTTACACCATTAAACCTCTAGATTATTCCAACAGTGGACAGTATCGGTGCTACGTACAGAGAAGCAAGAGCCAATTCAACACAGAGGACAGTGAAGCCATAACTCTGCAGGTGTCTGGTGAGCATGATAACGTGCCAATGCTTTGCCACCAGCTAGGTCAAACTGCGCACTGCACTTCAGGCAGAATGATCTCTTTCAGATGTACTTAAATGAGCCATTTATGCAAATGTCTTTAGTATTTTTATCAGCAAAAGTGGAAGCTACCATGATGCACTCTAGATTTCTGTGGCCCTTTCTTTTTTTTCTTATATGATGTGGATGGTCATTATTTTAACAGTTTAATCTTACACTTTTACCAAGATGTGTAAATTTTCTGTGTGTTGCATATGTCCAGACCCACCTACACCGTCCCTGAAGCTGCTGAGTAAATGGAAGGATGTGTTTGAAAATGAGACGGTGGAGTTTAGCTGTGAAGTCGACAGCCCCAACTGGACTTTTATGTGGTACAGAGATAAAGAGGAGATCGATTATGACTCAGTCACCTCCCAGGACCAAACAAAATCATTTCTCAGTGTCACTCACATCACTAAAGACGAAGAAGGACCCTATGTTTGCAAAGTTCACCTGAAATCCAGGGCTGTCAGCTCTGAATTGAGCAACCCAGTGGATATCACAGTTTATGGTGAGCTTTATGTTTAATTGTATCAAAGAACCTTCAGAGTAATTTAAAAATAATTAAACTTTTGGGGAAAAAAATCTAATTTACCTTTTTTGCTGATTTATATAGAACAATTCATGCTAAATATGAAGTTAATACCAACAGCTAATTAGTTAAGCTTGGCACAAATACTAGCAGGTTTTGATCAGTACCTTGTCATACAGACAAACATAAGACTGGTCCTGATTCATTCAGCTCTCACCAAGAAAGTAAATAAGTAAATTTTGCAAACTGACATACAACGTCAGTATATTCACACCATATCACACCATAAAACTTAATAAGTTATCAGATGTTAATATATACAACTGCAGGTCATGATTTGGATGCAGTGAAGAAGTAATATGTTGTGTGCTATCCCTCTGTTTTAGATGACTTGCCAAGACCTACACTGAACAAGGATCCCGGTTTTAACCCGATGTATGTTGGAGAAACAGTCAACTTCACCTGCAGTGTGACTGTGGCCTTGGGTTGGGAGTATATGTGGTACAAAGATGGAGTTAATCTCCCTGACACCAACAAAACCATCAGCATCAAGCTTGATCCTAATTCTAGGGGAAAATACTCTTGTAGGGCAACGAGAAGTGAAACAACATTAACAGACTTCAGTGAGGAAAAACCATTAGAAGTCCTCGGTAGGTAGAAGAGCAACATTATTTCAGCACTGTGTAAGCGAGAAAATATACAGTTACTTGTGATAAATATGTAATATACATGTAACATAATCTATTACAGTCCGTTATAGTTAGGTGAAGTTATTTTGTGCAGTCCGGGTGTTGCCACTTAATGCTTCAAAAACCCTCAGGCTCCTTTTTAGTAACATGAAACAGCATTCTGAGTGCTTCCGTTATTTTATGCATTTCTGATTAAACAGGATGTTGTGGTGTGGTATAACACAAGCAAAATGACTCATAGTGTTAACTAAGAAGTTAAAAGTTAGAATTAATTATTTTAAACTTGTTTTCAGTGTTCAAATTTATTAAATGTGTTTATGTATAGAGAGATCGATACATAGATAAAGATATATATGTATTTTCATATATGTATATATTTATATATATATATATGTGTTATGGCAAAGGCAGTAAGAGTTTTTGTTTAAGTAGGAATTTCAATTTTTTCTTTTCATTTTCACTTGAAAAATATCAAAATGTGATTTTTTGCTGTGATTTTTATCATTTAAGTATGTTTTCTTATATTTGGGGAATATAATATGCAGGCATCTCTATAACTCTACAGCCCCTCATTTTTAATGTTACGTTCTAACATATTTACCTCCATCAAGAAACTTCAGCTCCTTGTATCTGGATTTTATCTTTGACCATTCGCAATTTCAGCTTAGATTTTTTAGACATTTCTCTTTTGCAACTGTTTAGAATCTGCTTCCTGCTTCCTGTGTGTTCAGTGTTTTAAATGGTTTCCTTTCTGGTTTGAGTCGACATCGTCATCATCAGCATTGCACCTCAGTTTGACAGACAATTTTTAACACACTGTAGATTTTTGAGCTGCTGTAGTCATGCTTTATTTGTGTTCCCGTATTACTGTGAGAACCTGCTGATATTTAGGCTTACTTGTTGTACTTATTAAGTTTGACAATTAGGCAAAAACTCATCAAAATATTTTATTGCTCAAAGGAAAATGTAATAAGAACCATTACTTAAGTAAGTTTAAGCTTAACGCCCAAGATTTTTCTTTGTCTTCTTTTTTAAGCTTGTGTTCTCTGAACAGTTTTGTTGTTTGTTAAGATAATGAAAAACAAGTGTTGTTTTTTTTCCCTCTCTTATGCTCAATCAGGTTAATGTAAGGGAATAAAAGGGACTTATGTCTGTCTGTCTGTCTCTCTTTAGAAATTCCTGTTCCATCTGTAAATCAAAAGACTCCGTGGTCAGATTTTTTTCCTGGCGAGAGAGTAGGTTTGACATGTGTGATGAACGACAACCATGACTGGATTTTTACATGGTACAAAGATGGAAAGATGGTTCAGGACAGTGTGTCTTCCGACTCGAATGGAGCTACTCTCTCCATCAGCTCTGCTTTGGCTTCACATAAAGGACAATATACCTGCAGCGGAAAGCTGAAGGGCAGGTCTGTAATCAGCAAACAAAGTCCTGAACTTCGTCTCACAGTATATGGTGAGTTCCTTTTTTCAAATATACACAAGTAAAAATATTAGATGTGATTTTATAAGAATTCTAAACAAACTTTTTCCTAATTTTAGGAACTATAAAAAGGTTTGGGGGTTGGAATGAGATGTTGTGTGGGATAAACACCTGTTTAAGGCAACTTGTTAGCCTCTTTTTACTGAAAAATAATTAAACTTTTGGGGAAAAAAATCTAATTTACCTTTTTTGCTGATTTATATAGAACAATTCATGCTAAATATGAAGTTAATACCAACAGCTAATTAGTTAAGCTTGGCACAAATACTAGCAGGTTTTGATCAGTACCTTGTCATACAGACAAACATAAGACTGGTCCTGATTCATTCAGCTCTCACCAAGAAAGTAAATAAGTAAATTTTGCAAACTGACATACAACGTCAGTATATTCACACCATATCACACCATAAAACTTAATAAGTTATCAGATGTTAATATATACAACTGCAGGTCATGATTTGGATGCAGTGAAGAAGTAATATGTTGTGTGCTATCCCTCTGTTTTAGATGACTTGCCAAGACCTACACTGAACAAGGATCCCGGTTTTAACCCGATGTATGTTGGAGAAACAGTCAACTTCACCTGCAGTGTGACTGTGGCCTTGGGTTGGGAGTATATGTGGTACAAAGATGGAGTTAATCTCCCTGACACCAACAAAACCATCAGCATCAAGCTTGATCCTAATTCTAGGGGAAAATACTCTTGTAGGGCAACGAGAAGTGAAACAACATTAACAGACTTCAGTGAGGAAAAACCATTAGAAGTCCTCGGTAGGTAGAAGAGCAACATTATTTCAGCACTGTGTAAGCGAGAAAATATACAGTTACTTGTGATAAATATGTAATATACATGTAACATAATCTATTACAGTCCGTTATAGTTAGGTGAAGTTATTTTGTGCAGTCCGGGTGTTGCCACTTAATGCTTCAAAAACCCTCAGGCTCCTTTTTAGTAACATGAAACAGCATTCTGAGTGCTTCCGTTATTTTATGCATTTCTGATTAAACAGGATGTTGTGGTGTGGTATAACACAAGCAAAATGACTCATAGTGTTAACTAAGAAGTTAAAAGTTAGAATTAATTATTTTAAACTTGTTTTCAGTGTTCAAATTTATTAAATGTGTTTATGTATAGAGAGATCGATACATAGATAAAGATATATATGTATTTTCATATATGTATATATTTATATATATATATATGTGTTATGGCAAAGGCAGTAAGAGTTTTTGTTTAAGTAGGAATTTCAATTTTTTCTTTTCATTTTCACTTGAAAAATATCAAAATGTGATTTTTTGCTGTGATTTTTATCATTTAAGTATGTTTTCTTATATTTGGGGAATATAATATGCAGGCATCTCTATAACTCTACAGCCCCTCATTTTTAATGTTACGTTCTAACATATTTACCTCCATCAAGAAACTTCAGCTCCTTGTATCTGGATTTTATCTTTGACCATTCGCAATTTCAGCTTAGATTTTTTAGACATTTCTCTTTTGCAACTGTTTAGAATCTGCTTCCTGCTTCCTGTGTGTTCAGTGTTTTAAATGGTTTCCTTTCTGGTTTGAGTCGACATCGTCATCATCAGCATTGCACCTCAGTTTGACAGACAATTTTTAACACACTGTAGATTTTTGAGCTGCTGTAGTCATGCTTTATTTGTGTTCCCGTATTACTGTGAGAACCTGCTGATATTTAGGCTTACTTGTTGTACTTATTAAGTTTGACAATTAGGCAAAAACTCATCAAAATATTTTATTGCTCAAAGGAAAATGTAATAAGAACCATTACTTAAGTAAGTTTAAGCTTAACGCCCAAGATTTTTCTTTGTCTTCTTTTTTAAGCTTGTGTTCTCTGAACAGTTTTGTTGTTTGTTAAGATAATGAAAAACAAGTGTTGTTTTTTTTCCCTCTCTTATGCTCAATCAGGTTAATGTAAGGGAATAAAAGGGACTTATGTCTGTCTGTCTGTCTCTCTTTAGAAATTCCTGTTCCATCTGTAAATCAAAAGACTCCGTGGTCAGATTTTTTTCCTGGCGAGAGAGTAGGTTTGACATGTGTGATGAACGACAACCATGACTGGATTTTTACATGGTACAAAGATGGAAAGATGGTTCAGGACAGTGTGTCTTCCGACTCGAATGGAGCTACTCTCTCCATCAGCTCTGCTTTGGCTTCACATAAAGGACAATATACCTGCAGCGGAAAGCTGAAGGGCAGGTCTGTAATCAGCAAACAAAGTCCTGAACTTCGTCTCACAGTATATGGTGAGTTCCTTTTTTCAAATATACACAAGTAAAAATATTAGATGTGATTTTATAAGAATTCTAAACAAACTTTTTCCTAATTTTAGGAACTATAAAAAGGTTTGGGGGTTGGAATGAGATGTTGTGTGGGATAAACACCTGTTTAAGGCAACTTGTTAGCCTCTTTTTACTGGATGCAGTGCATTTCAACACACTGATGAAAGTTGTATGTTTGCTGGTCTTCTAAGATGAGGCACCCAGGGTCACACTGACGCAGGATCCAGACTACACGGTGATGTTCCCTGAGGAGTTGGTCTCCTTCAGTTGTGACATTAGTGTCTCCAATGGATGGAAGTACAAGTGGTACAAAGATGACAGTCCACTTGGCAGATCTGGAAACAATTATTCAGTCAGCCTTGTTGGAGCAACACATAGTGGATCCTATGAATGCCGAGCAGAAAGAGGCACAGATGAAGTATTTAAAAGTCTGTTGAAAAAGCTTGAAGTTAAAGGTAGTTTCTGTTAACTTCCTCTAAACATTTCTTTGTAGTTTTAAAATGGTTGTGTCTCTGTACTTCATCTCCGGTCCCTCACGATTCTGTTATCTGGCTGGTCAGATGTTATGATAAAGTTTAAATACAACTGATATATTTCTTCTTTTTTTAGAGGAAAAACCGAAGCCTTTGATGACCCAAAATCCGGATGTTAAAAAGGTCTACATTGGAGAGACAGTGTCCCTTGGATGTGAAGTCAAACTCTCGTCTGGTTGGGAGTACGTTTGGTACAAAGACGGAAAAGAGGACAGAGTAAATAGTCATTTCAACATCCCCAGTGCCACTTCATCTGACAATGGGACTTACAAGTGCATGGCCAGAAGAACCACGACAAAGTATCAGACAAAAGTCAGTGATGAGCGAGTCTTACCCATCTTTGGTGAGCCAAAAAAGGTTATTCTGTATTATTGGGCATGATGTGTCTTGTTTAGAGGAACAGCACTGCTTTTTATGTGATAATGGATTTCATGCTATGAAATGTTATGATAAAAATCAAATACAAAGAGTTTATCTCTAAGGATAATACAAAGTGGCTAAAGTGTCTGTTTCTCTTTAGAAATTCCTCTTCCATCTTTAAATCAAGTGACTCCGTGGTTGGAGGTGTTCTCTTCTGAGTTTGTCAGCTTTAACTGTAGCATGGACGGCAGCTCTGACTGGATGTATACATGGCACAAAGATAATAAGGAGGTCAAGGCTGGTAATAGTATATCATTTGAGTCGGATCAAAAAATTCTTAATATCAGCTCTGCTTCAGCCTCACACAGTGGACGATACAGCTGCGCTGCAGAACTAAAAAATATAAAAAATATAAAAAGGACTGTCCAGAGCAAAGACAGTAATGCACTAGAACTTGAATTCAAAGGTAAGACTTTTTCCTCCCTTTTGACACAGTTCTTTTGAGAAATAATTCATAAATAATTATCTATTAGATTTTATAATTTCGACCCTGCATATTTGAAGAGATGTCGTGTGGGATTTCTATAACAAGCCTTAACATTTAAAGGACTGGTTCAACATTTGAAAAAGGCTTATTCACTTTATGCTAAGAATTTTATTAGAGAAGCATTAGCATATCTGTTCTGTTCTGTATTTCTCTGCATGTCTTTGTGCAGACATGTTGAATACATTTATCACAGTTTTGTATCTACAGAGCGCCCAGTGGCTCATATAGAGTTGTTAACTGGCTGGTCCGAGGTCTTCTCCACTGACAGCCTGTTGCTCAAATGTAGTGTGCCAAGCGGCCTGGACTGGAACTACACATGGTACACAAGTTTACACTCCAGAATAAAGTTCTCTAAATGCATTCATATCTATACTGTAAGGATTCTCATTTTTCTAGAAATGTTAACATGCAAACAATTTCACAGGTACAAAGGGGACCACCCGATCGAGCAGTCACATTCTGAGAAACATGCAGCCACACCACAGAATGACCCCGAGCAGAGCCAGTACGCCTGCATGGGCATTCGCATGGGGCGACCTTCTTATTCCAAACACAGTGATACATATGCGACCAAGAACCTTCGTGAGTATAACTGAGCTTTGGAGCTGTGGAGTTTTTACCCTGCAAATATGTTGTATCACTTTCCACCTCTGATTTCATGTTTAATCTGCAGTTTTGAAGAGGAGGGTGCTTCTTGCCATCTCGGGCCTTATCGTCTTTGGCATCGTCGCAGTCTTCATTGGGTGCATTGTCCATGGAATCTGCCGCAAACCAGGTTTGGATTTTTCTCTCACTGATCTCACTGTATGGTTTTCAGCCACAATGGGCAGCTGTTTTCAGGAAATAAGCTCAAGAAACCAAATGTGCACTTCCTGCTCAGCACCAAACAGTAGAAAGAGAAATAAGGGTGTAGCTCTGCAACATACCAGAGATTCAGCTGCATAAGAGTCAGATATCTCAAAAATAGAGCTTAACCTGAATATTGAACTTGCATTCATCATGTCGCCTGAAACAGAATTCCAAATAAATGCTAATGTTACTTAAAACCAGTGGATATGTAAATAATCAACAGTTTGCTAACTATGACAGTTTGACACATCAACTTAAAAAGCTGATTTGCAGACATTGTGTTCACATTTTCCACGAATATCTCAAACAAAGGTCACACAGAGCTGATCTGTTAACTTTTCTTTTCACATAGTCAAAGAAGAATACAAACCAGAGGAGGCCGAGCTGTTTGTCACCATGTCTCAGATGAAGGACCGAGATGGTAAGATGACACCACCCCTCATACGGCTTGTGGTTTCAGTCACCATTTCCTCAAATGCTGCAGATACAGCCTAGCATTTCATTTTTGAGTTATTTTTGAATTTACCATTTGTGAAACTACCTACTGAAACTTTCAGTGTCGAGCCTGACTTTCCTAGTTTCCCCTTAGCCGTTGGTGCTTCCTCGTGAAAAGTCACTCTCTATCTTTTGCAGATGCACCCCCCCCACTGGTTGAGTATATCACAGATGCAGCACTGAATTCTCCATCTAAAGGTAAAGAACAAAAAGATGAGTAAAGATGATAAACTATATTTGACTATGCAAGTATGTCTTAAATGTCTTTTGTTGGTTCCTTTTAAAAAAAATATGACTGCAGAAGGGGATGAAAATGGTATAATTTGCAGTGACGCAACACCATTACCCATAACCTCCCAGGAAGAGCAAGGTAATAAAGTTTTACTGCACATGCACTTTTCCAATTATATATTTTCTCGGTGATGACAAACGGACTCTGACAGTGTATTCACTACTGATAAAATTTTGAGTCTGAGTTTAAGTATCTCACCCTGGTTGTGTCTCTTTAGCTGTGACAACTGAGAACACGGATGCAACAGAAGAAAACGGTGGGCTGGTTTCCTTTAAACAGTGAGTCACTGAGGCTGCATTGGTTTAGTTTCGCGTGGAAAAAAAAATCAAGACCAGCCCACACGTTGCATGAGGAGGAAGGCAAAGCTGTGTAGTGTACAATGTACTGTGGGCTCATCTTGTCTGGCTCAGCTCAGCTCAGCTCAGCTCAGCTCAGCGTGGTCAAACTTTCAGCCTTAGTTGTGCCTTGACCCAAACATGAAAACTAAGGGACTTGTTCTGCACTGCACATTAAGGCTGAGATCTGTACATACATATAAATTTTTCAGTTCCCAGAACAAACACCAGATGTCAGTAGATAAACCAAAGGTTATTTAATTTGCTTATGTATTATCATGTTACAGAAATAACTTTAAAGCATTTTGTGTCTCATTATGGCATTGTCTAAATAAAAATATGGCGAAATACAAAATGCTGCTATGAGTGTTCATTCAAGACAATATTAATCTGCACCATCAGATGTGTGCAAGAAACACATGTTCAACCAGTGGGAATTTCAAAAGGTGGCTGAGTCAGTGGGGGGATCTTATCCATCATGGGCACCTGTAACAAGAACAGACAAGATACAGTTATTATAAAGACAAACCTTCAAAATTAAAAGGTTTTTACTGACTCAAGATAAGCATGGAGGCCCAGTGCAATATACAGAATACTTACTGGCGCAAATCTACTTAAGGATATCAGTCAGTTTCTCCATGTAGTAGTCGTAGTTCTCCTGACAATCCTCCCAAGGTGTAAAGCTCTCTTCCTCCTTCTCCACGTACATTTCCCAAACAAGCAGGAAGTCAGCTGGCTTCATCATCCGCAGCTTGCATCCGGCACTCACCAGAGTCCTGAGCCCCTCTACTATCTCCGGCTCCTCCCACTCAAAGAGACGGGAGCAGAATATGCAGAGACGCACCTTTTTGCGTTGCTTGAGGATGCTGGCCAACTTGGCTGCACAAGACACGCAGGGACTGGATGAGACATACCATGTAACATCATACTCCTGGGAATCGTTAGGGAGCACCTAATAAGAAAAGAATGGGGATTAATGGAAACATGAAGGAGAAAAAGCTATCATTATATCATTAATAACATCTTCATAGAAAATGCTAATGGAAGTGCAGTGGAAATCAGACTTTCCTTGGGGCTGAAATGTCCATAACATGACACATCAGTGCGAAAAGTGTTGGTGTTTCTAACCTGTTGGAAGAAAGCCTCCTCAGCATGAGCTGTGGTATGTTCATCCTCCATATAGCCTTTTAGAGGCTCTGTGCTGCCTCCTGGCATATCCACTCTGTAGCACAGCAGGGTCTTGTTCCTCCCTGATGAGTACTCCACGTTCCTGAACTGGAACTTAAAGTAGAATGGGCTCATCTGTTCTCTGGTGGACGATGAAAGTGAGAGTTTCATTTAGCTTAATATTAACTTGCTTTATTATTTGTTAAATAAACACCAAAGCAAGACTTGGTTTTGCGGCACTAAGCTGTCATGCCTTTTGGTATTTTTAGTGTATAAAGGTTAGAGTAGCATGAAAGTGTGGCAAATCAATCAGCATGATCTATCTATCAAAAGTGTCTAATTTTATCCGTCACCTTTATTGTTAGTATGAGAGAGAAGCTAATATGCTAGTCTAGGTGACACTGAAAGAGCATGAGTCACTCATCTGTCAAACATCCAAAACACAGCAGAGCACCAATGACAGAGAGTTTTCAATATAGATGATGATGGCATTGTGACTGGAATATTACTAAGGCTACTGCTGAATAAACTTCAGTGTTATTAATAGATTTAGCTTTCACATTATCCCACAATCTGGGGGTTATCCTTTTCTGTCTCTCTATTTCAGTCCATTGTTATATTCTACATGAATAGCCAGATGGATTACACAAATAGATCTCTTTTATCAAACAGTTAATACTCAAAGGACTGAGACTGGCGAACAGATGCTATGTGGAGTGATACAGCAGGGCCTGGTGTCTGTGTTAGCTCTGACTCATCCCTATTCTTACTGCTGGGTTAGTGAGGATGGCAGGTGCAAGTTATTTGTGAAATCAACTGAAATTAACTTTGGATCATGCGATGGGAACATTACTAGTTATACAAAATACTTTACAATGCTTAAAAAGAGAATGTGTTGAAGAGCAAACCATACTGACTCTAACTCTTGTGTATGTAGCAAATCTTACCCACCCTGTGACAATCTCAAACGGTGGAAGTTCTATGGGCTGAAACTCGCCATTTTCTTCGCCATTACTGGCCAACGCTCCTGTTGCCCCTCCACTTTCCGAATGGCTCTTCTCTGCATCCGCCTGAGGCTGCTCGGTGGCTTTCTCTGGCTTTTTCGTGGGTTTTTCCGGCTTTTTCACAGTTTTGTCCTTCCCCTTCTCTGTTTCTTTGTCCTTCTCATCATTTGTTTTGTTTTCCGCCTTCTTCTCTTTCCTCTTAACACTTACCCGGCTGGTTCTGTCGGCCATGATTTTGTGTAAGTGGGAGAGAATGTTAGTTAAAGTGAGGGAGGGGGAGAGAGAGAGAGAGAGAGAGAGGGCAGGAGAGATAGCTCAGTCTAAGTAGAGTGATAACCGCGGTGCATTTACAGAAATAGATCCCTTTGTGTGCTATAGTTGGAGTCACAACATGTGCATGTTTGGCCGGGCCATGTGTAGGTGCCTCACTTATCCCCCCTCTCCATTCCCTCCTTCATGCCCTAGATTTTAAAAGGTCAAAGGGCAACACAAGAGTGAGTGTCCATATGTTGCAATGAAAGAGTAGTGCATGGCTTACACACTCTATGAAGTCGCAAAATTAAGAAAGCAAACTTCCATATTCAGTAAAAAAAAAAAAAAAAAGTAAAAAACCTCAAACACAACAAGAGATAGCTCTTTAATCCATTCGGCTTTGACTGTCAACAGGCCAGCAACAGGCAAGTTATTAATATCACTGCTTGGCTGTGTGTGTGTCTGTGTGTATGGGGTAACCAGGGCTCTCATGATACTAAACACCACTTTGTCTGTGCTGGTTTGAACCTCCTGCAACCCGTTAGACCTTAGGAATACAGCAAGGCCAGCTAAAGGGCACCCCCAATACTGGCTGTGTGAGAGCAGTGCAGTAGAAGCGAATCCATGGACAAACACAACGTGTGAGAAAGTATTTGCCTCCACGCTATGAGTAAGAGTGCATGAGTGTGGCCCAGTGTGCATGTGCCCATGAACAATCAATCTATGAAATTACCCTGCATCAATATGGTCCTCTGCTGAGGCCATTGCATGGGGGAGGGAAAAAATTGGTTTTGGAAGTGTGTGTGTGTGTGTGTGTGTATTTTTCCAGTGCATATGTGTCTACGTGCGGAGGGCAAATGGCTTTCTGCACTGCAGATGTAATAACTTGAGGCATGAGGGAGAGAATGGGAGGGAGGGGGCAGTTCAATTACAATTTCCTCCCCTCTCTCAGTCTCACTCTCTGCCAAGTAATTCATTTCAGAGGCAATTACCAATAGGACTGCGGCCCCGGCCTGCTCGTCTAACTCATATGGATGAGCTGTCACAGCCGCAGGGGGGTGGGGGGTGGGGTCTGGGGTGGTGGTGGTGGTGGGGGCGCTTTAAGCTGCTTCACATACGTTGATGAACAACAACACACCCCATGGGGGATGAACAAAGACAGACTTTTCAAAGATTAACACACTGACACGTTCACACCATATCTAGCAACACATCTGAATCCACAGGGACTTCCTGGAGTGATAATCATTAAGATCACAGCAACGTCTGATAATTATGATCTATGAGGGAAATCTCATTGTACCTCACACAGATAAACACACTTCCTCTGAGATGGTTTTCAACAACAAAATCAGACTGGAATGAAGCTGTTTTAGAGTTGGTGGAAAATAGATGTAACTCTTGAGACAGTCTTCATAATCAAAGCTATTGAAATTCTGTCACAACCAGTCATCTTCAAAGTGATTGATGCTGTTCTCTTACTGTTCCCTATTAATAACAAAACATTCATCAATGCATTGAAGCAGTGTCTGCCTTTGATGCAGCATTTACAGAACAAGATTACAGTAGTTCAGTATTGTTTTCTGCCATTTATTTTCAAGTGCTTAAGTAATATTTGTGAGTCTAGTTGGCTTTGGGGAAAAGAACTGTGTAGGATGTGGCTGCTGCCTTCCTGCTGACTCAAATTTTACTGTAATGGAATTATATGCAATTACACTGCCTCCCTACTGGTCCAGCCACAAAGTAACAGTGTCCTTGAATCAAGACAAACACGCACTGCAGCATTGGTTTTAAAATACTCCAATAAGTTTAGACAAAGCAAAAGTCGCTTTTATGCCACATGCACACATCCTCTGCTAGTTTTCCGGGGCAGAAGCAGGGTCAAACCCATTTCAATTCCAAAAAGTTCAGGAGTAGAATTGGACATGAAATTGAAAAAGGAAAAAAGCGCTGATAAAGAAAATGAAATGAAATTGACCTCCACTCTGAAAGAGCATATGTGAAGTTAGACAGGTCTGCTATAGAAAAATATAAATGAATTAGGGTCAAAAATGAGATATTAAAGTAGATGTTGGCATTTCTCTTTTGGAAAAAAAATAGTGGCGTCCAAGGTACACACATACATGAGGGCACTCCCATCTGAAAACTACATACACTTGTGCGTTTGGAATTGAAAAACTCATTTATTATGATGTCCCAGTGATGAGGCAGACATACATAGAGAATAAAAATAAGTGGATGATGCTCTGACATACTGTTTAGCAGCTGTTGCTGTTTTCTAAAAACAACCTGTATGGAATGAGTCACAATCTCTATGGTATTATATATCAGTGATAAAAAAAAATCATGTGCTACAGAATAGCTAGCCATTTAGTTACTGTTGGTATGTTGTTGTTAGCTGGCACAGACACAAGCTGTGTTTGAGGGTGAAGGGACACAGAATAGGGGCTTTGTGATCTTGTGGTTGTCTGGGGACCCCGATCAGGCAAAATAATGACAAAGTAAATGCTTTAGTATTGATCTGCTTCTAGTCCCCTCAGTCCACAGCATGTGGTATGACAGTCTGTATGCAGGCTACATGGTAAACAATCAATCAGTCCACACCTACAGCAGTCTGGAAAACCCTTCCTCAGAATGTGGACCGAGTCTGAAACTCTGGTTACTATCTCAGGTCATATGATGTTTTGTATGAGAACTATGTTAAGTTGCTAGCTCAGTTCCTTTAGAGTGGAATAGAGGTTATTATCCACTAAGTAAATTTACTGCAGGTATAAAGCCTTCAGTTCCTATTTAGGTAAAAGAAATGCTTGACTCTTAGCATTAAGTCCATAATAATCTGTAGTTGGCTTTGAGGTAGATGAGCGTCTCCAGGTTCTTTGGTAAGATACGGCCTCTCTCTGGCCGCAGACAGCGCCCAGCAGTAGTGAAAATGCTCTCGACCACAGTGCCACAAGCAGGTATGGTAAACGCCCTCTTGGCCACCTGGGTGAGCAGAGGAAAGTCAATTGCTTTGCGTCGCCAGTAATGCAAAGCCTCCTCGTCCGTGGGTTCCTCTCGTAAGTAGATGGTCAACTCCTGCTCAAGGCTCTTGGCCTGTGTTGTGGGTCTCTGCTTTATGAAAGAGAAAAGCTTACAGGGCCGAGAAAGTGAGGAGACTGGCGATGGAGTCGAGGCTGGGGGGGTCTGGGACTGAGGATGGAGGTCTGTGTTGGGGTCTAGGGTGTTGGAGGCTGTGGAATGTTTGGATAACTCCTCTATCAGAATTTGTCTGTGCCAGTCAGGATTGCTGCTCCATGTAAGTTTGAACTGGGGGTCCAGGGTGGTGGCAGTGATGTAGAGAGGGTCCTCCAGAATAGGGGCCAGACGATTCTCTAAAGCCTGGCTGAGGCCTAAAAGGAGAGAGGGGCAGTGTGGCGTTGATGTTTCAGAAAGATGCTTACGAAGGCCCAAAACACATGGCAGAGCCAGGCTGATGGACACATGTCTGTCTGTCTGCATGTCTGCCTGTCTGTCCCCATGCACCATGTCCCAGGCCTCGGTAAAAGGCTCCAAAGTGTCTGTGAACTCCCTCAGCAGGGCTCTCTCTGATGCACTCAGTGCCAGCTCCCCTGGACCACTCATCTCCTCCAGGATCTCTACCGAATCCAGTAGCCGCCGAAGCACCTGCATTTAAACAGAAAAATAAATATTTGGAAAAGTATGTAAGGAATATGTAAAAGAGAATAAAAAAAACCCCACAAAAAAATCAAATTTAAGTCTCAGAGTATAAATCTTGTCAAAACAGGTACATAGGCTATAGACAATAGATATCAGGACAATTTTAAGTGCTGTATTTGTTTAAGAATATATTTGCTAGCACAACTCCCATCGTAAAACTTTTGCAACTGCTGCAGCAGGTCATTGACAGCATAATATAGTATAAAAAAGCTTTAATAATATAAAGTATGTCTTCAGACAGTTGCTGACATGTTTTCATAAACATTGTGAAATGTTCTTATCTGTTTGCAACAGCATAATTTAATAATATATTTTAACCCTACATATTACTTATGAATGCTGCATAAAGAGATTAAATGAAGTGCGAGCGGTGAGTTATAAGTGAGTAATATTAAATACCTTTAGCTGAGCAGCCCAATCTCTTCCTGCATGAAGGATAGTTCCTGGTCCTCCCAAGGTCAACCCAGGAGCATCGAACACCTGAGCAAGTTTCTCAGGTGGGACAGCGGAGGTAATGTAGCTGTAGAAACAGGCAGCTTTGGCCAGTGTGGAAGAGAGCTGTGGACAGGAGCGTAACCCCTCACTGACACACTGTCCAAGAGAGCGGGAGAAACAGTCCACCCGACAAACACCCAGACCCTGCTCCCATATGTCCTCCCATTCTCCTTCCTCTCCACCATCACCATGACCATTCCTGATCCCCTCTTCCACAGTGTTATCACTGTTCACCTCTTCTTCATCATCTTCATTTTGCCCATTGGCAAGAGGGGGTGAAAACAGGAAACCAGGAAGACAACATGGCTTTACTGTTGTTGTTGCCAGGAAAGGGTCGGCTACAACCCGAAACGCCCTCCCTGACACACCATGAGAGTGACATACTTCCTCAAAGTCCGAAAGCACACGATTCCCAGAGCTTCCCCCAGTCAGGGGCAAACACGCCAGGAGAGCTGAACGCATCTGCCAATCAGATGTGAGAAAATGGCAGGTGACGCCAAGGTACCTACAGACAGAAGGAAACAGGAAGTGGACTAATCGGTGAGGGAAACAAACCGAGGAGGAATCAAGTTGTTTTTGGTTGATTTTTACCTCCTTACCCTGAAGTTGTTCCAGTCAAACCCCTCCACAGATCCAGGCTGAGACTGAGGGCATGTGTTGAGGCCAGGGCCTGCCGGGTTGCAAGCTGGGCCTGGTAGGCGTAGGCCGGGAGGAGCTGGCTCTGGATGTAATGTTGGCGCTCTGGAGTGTAGCGTGGCTCCAGGAGCTGAAGCAGCTCTCTAAAGCCTTGATTTTCCACTATGGACACTGGCTGCAGATCACGCACAATCATCTTAGCTATAGCCTCAGAGATCAGAACCTTTGTTAATGAAAAAAAAGAACATTAATGACTCTAATTAATGCTTAAATGCAACATCTCAATGAATACTGAAAAACTTGTAGGATTTCATAAATAGATGCTTGGTTAGTTGTGTCTCAAGCAATGATGGAAATATCACAGACACACACCTGACGAGGGTCATGTCTGTCAAACTTAGTCACCCCTCCTCCAGAGCCAGAGCCTCCTCCTACTCCTCCCTCAAGAGTCCCCATTCCTCCAACACCTCCTCCTCCTGCTCCAGTGCTGGTAGGGAGACTGTAGCGGGCATTCCCTCCGTTGGTGGTGAAACTATGTAGGGAACCAGAGGTGTAACCCTCTCTCTTCATATCCTTCCTTTTCACAAAGTCATCATACATAGCCTGGTGCTTTCTCTGAATAGGGGAGTAACGGTGTGAGACACAACAATGTTATTAGCTGACATGGACAATAGTTCATTTGCTGTTTAATACATCTCCGCAGTATAAAGCTATGACTTATCGAAGTAACTACAGCTTGGGAAAACTCTTTTGTAAAGAGAAGCAACAGACTGTCTTTACAGTCAGGTATATGTGGACCAGCTTGCACTGTAGTAGGCAATGCATTAGAAGATGCATTAGGGCCAGCTGTTTTTAGCTGATGATGACCGAAAAAAATAATAACACGGAGAATAAGTGTAGGTGTTTCGCACCTCAGCGTTTACAAGGACACGCAAAATTTTATTTTGAAATCAATACCTTGAGATGCGTTACGAAGTTGGACGTAACACTCCGCTTCGCCTGGATTCTGGTGCCACAAGCCTTGCAGTTGGACTCGATTTTGCCATTTTCACCTTCAAACACAATATTAAAGTAATCAAGAATAGACACCTTCGAAACTGACGCCATTGGAGCCCACAGTCCCTCTGCTCCGAAAGGAAATCAACTTGCGATCAAGGACAATCAGAGTCTGAGGTATCAATATCACCTCGCCTCTAATCATGAGCGCAGGCCGTCGTGTTTACTTCCCAATCCCTGATCACACATCCAAAAAAATGTTATCGCCAGTTCTGCAGACAAAAGACAATTTAATTCCAAGCAGGAGTTACGTCGCTTGTACGTCCGTAATCGGCCACAGTTGGGCTACACGGGCTGCTGCGGATGTCTGGAAACATCAATAATATGACAGAGGATATATTCGTTGATTCTGCGCTCCCATCCGTCGTTCGGACGCAAGTGAAGAGGAGGCAGAGCGGTGTGCCTCACGGAGGCGAACACACATAAAGGGAGCAGGAAGTACACACAATAAACGGGAGTTTCGTTCCCCGTTTCGACTGTTCCCGGTAATGTTCGGCTGTCCCCAGTCAAGCTGCTGGGATCTGAGGGTGGTGGCGCTCGGTCAAATGTTTTCAATTATGCCCATGTCGTTAGAATAAGAGGAGGCCGCTTCTCTCTTCTGCTTGCATTAAGATATAGATGTGGGACTGCATGCTTGTTTGTAGAGAAGACAACGAATATCTCAACGTAGTTATTTTTTATTTGGTAAAGTAACACATAATGCAAATATTACTAATAAGAAAATTGGGCGCCACTCAGTTAAAAGCCTCCTTTGTTAAGAGTTATGCAGTTCTTGGTATTGGATTCATTACTGGAAAATTAAATGATTTTCCCAAGCTTTACAAATCTGTTATCGACCTTTAAGGTGAATATTTGGGATGCCAGGTTTTTGATGACTTATATTTATTAATTATCAGTATAGCCAGTAACTGCAATTTATAAATTACTTGGAAAAAAGTGTGTTATTGGCAGGTGGTACTGACTGTTTATTGATAAGATTCATACACAGTTTGTTTATGGTCATGAATTAACCTTTATAAGTCTTAGAGCAGTTTTAATTACACCTGAGTAAATCCTCAAACAGAGGGCTCGCAGACACATTCATCTCAAACACAGCATGTTTAATCGGTGACACAAACAAAACAAGATCAGACATAAACAACTAGTAAATAATGATTGAGTAGAAACAGCTACAACAATAATTTAAACCTGAAAATCCACCATGAGGATCACTGTTGAGTTCAACTGGCCTTGAGGCGAAACATGGACACAATCTGTCTTATTAGCACAGACTTTTCTCTGATCATCTTCAGAGTGACTTCATGGAGTTACTCAGTCTTTTTCCTCGTCCAACTGGGCTGCTGTCGCTTTCTCCTGGACAGTATGTTTCTTTTTCATGCCTTGCTTCAGCTTCTGTCTGCAGTTCAATACTGCAGTCTGAAGAGTTGCAATCTCAGCTGCCAGCTCTACCACTGTAATATGACAGAAAAATGAAGAGATGATTATTTATTTACCAGTACCAAGAGAAGTTTCATCTTGTTACATAGTTACCCTGAGAGATCAAATTTACATTCATGTTGATCGAGCAAGCAAAGAAAAATAATTTCACAGTTTGCTCAGGTTTAATTCCACTTTTAAACGGCCACCTTAAAAATCTAAGGAAAAATACTACATATACTACAAATAAAATAAAATAAAACAAAACAAATTTGTGTAATAGCTCCTCTCTTTCATCTCTCTCACTACATGTTCTGCATTCATGCTCAATTCATGTCTGTAACTTGCCACCTTGCTTCCTCGTCTTGCAGATACCAATGGACTGAGGTCGCACTGGGATTGCTGATCTTAGCTGTGCCTTCCGCTGTGGCTCTGCTTGATGCTCAGAGCAACTGTTATTATTATTATCACTAGTAATATGATTATTGGTATTAGTACTAGTATTATTAATAGCGTCATTATCATTAAACACTTAAATATAGCTTACATCTAGT
>JAQNCA010000002.1:14198314-14210748 GCA_029783725.1 Acanthurus tractus | reverse complement strand
CCCCCCCAACCCTACCAGTGCCATCAGATCCCGCCCACCTCTGAGTCTGGATCTGGTTGAGGTTTCTGCCTGTTAAAAGGAAGTTGGAAGCCACTGTCGCCAAGCAAGTGCTTGCTCATGTCGGAATTGCTTTCAGTTGTTGGGTTCCTATTACTTAAATATAAGTGTAATTATAGATTGTGGTCTAGACCTGCTCTATATGTAAAGTGTCTTGAGACAACTTTGTTGTGATTTGACGCTATATAAATGGCAGTAAATAAATAAATAGTAGTCTCAGCAAGTGCATGGAAAAACTTTAGAATGGAAAATCTTGTTTTTTTCTTAAGTATTCACATATTAAACCAAAAGCTGTTTCACACAAGGTGCAGACCTTAAGGAAATGTAGCATTATACCTTGCTTGAATGATGACTGTGCTTGTTTAAGGGATTGTGGCACCAGAATACCAAACCATTTTAGTGGATCCTGCTGAGGATTGTGGTCTTTTGGACATTTCCTTACTGATGATACTTCAGGAGCTGGCTCACTACTTGCTTCTTCATTTGTCTCTTTCTCTGTAGTGTCCTTTTTTGGTTTAATTCTCCTCCTGACACCTATTAAACCACAAATTTAGCAGATTTAAATTGTATTAGTTAATGTTCAATGTAAGCCACATTCTTTTTCTGACATCACATGGGAAATGGCAGACTCACCTTCTTCTTGAGGTCCAATATCCTCTATTGACTTTGTATCTTTTCCATCTTTATTACCACCTTTTTCTCTCAGTCTTTCTGTGGAGAAATCCACTCCACCATTTTCCAGTGTTCTGTAACACATTGATCCAAGTCGTCAAAAAATAAATTGACAAAGGTTTTCTTTTAGCTAGACAACGTTTGCCTGCCAGAATCCATTTCTATGAAACATGTCTCAATCTTTACCTTGCATGAACACAGACCAGAGGCTCTATTTCACTTGCATACTGAAGCGCAGAGACTTGTTTGTTTCCCATGGAATATCGAGCTTTGGATATGGAAAACCATCCCTGTGGGAAACACAAAATTGAAAATTAAAACACAGATGGTTGACAGGGCTGATGTTGTTACTTTTAAGGAGATTTTATCCTCCTTACAAAGCATAATTGACATTAGGGCCCACATTTCTCAATTCAGCAGGTAGTTTGACTGAACATTCCCTCTAATATTGAAGATCATATTGCAAGAGCAGTATTAATCCAAATAATCGCAATCAATCTTTTGTTTAAGTTGTCCAGCCCTATTCTGTTTGATAAAAGACTAAACACAAATAAACTGCCCTTACTACCATGATAATGCAATTTTCTGTGCTTATTACCTGCTCTATAAGGGAGTTGAGAGTGGCTCGTTTCTCCTCCAGTAACTGCAGCTGGTCCATGAAACGGAGCAGTTCTTCGTCCAGTGACAAAGACGATTCATCCACTTCTGATACTACCATGTCGACCGTCGGTACAAGCTCAATTACTTTCTTAATCACACTTTAACACTGTCGTCCACAGGGAATCTGCCGTTTAACGTTAAAAAAACGTTTTTGACCAGTCTAATGTAAAGGGATAGACATTAGCATTAGAGGATCACGACTTCCGCATAACATCATGTGACATTTGATGTCACGTGGTTAGCATCATACGTCTATTACAGCGCCGTAGAATTCGCAGCGAGCTGAAATAACTAAATGACACACCAGTGCTGTTTATCTGCGTGTAAGAGTGGTATACATGAGGTATTTCTTTCAGTACTGTAATTGAGGCCAAAAACAACAAGGGAGGCTTTATGACTAACGCTACATTTGTAAATATGACGTCATACTGCAAATGTTCAATCATACTTATGGTACTTCTTTCAGGCATAATTATAATGTACGAGACTTAATGTTTAATCGTGTGCTTTAATAACAAGAAGCCATTTAAATAATTGGAATGATGGCCCGTAAAAGAGTCGTTCCCATACCGGGAGTCGAACCCGGGCCGCCTGGGTGAAAACCAGGAATCCTAACCGCTAGACCATATGGGACTTGCTGTCATGAAAAGTAAGAAATCTATAACTATGTACAAAGACTGCAGTACTGTGTTTTAGTCAACTTATCAGATTGGGTATGGTTATTTGATTGGGTTACGGCTCATCTTGAAAACGCATTGTGTTCTGCGTCCTGAGGTTTGAACTTTGAGAGTGTTTAAACAATAGAGAAATGTGAGAATATGTTAATGCCTGTCTGAGAAAAGTGTATTAAGTGTGTGGTGAGAGGTTTTACAGCCTTAAAACATATATAGTAATTGTAAAAAAAAAAACCTAATTACTTCGCGGATTTCGCCTATCGTGGGTTCTCTGTGGAACGTAACCCCAGCGATAAACGAGGGTTCACTGTACTACATATTTCACCTGCAAAAACGTTTCCAGTCCCTTTACAAAACTCCAATTTCACGCCCTTTAATTACTAACTTGCTCGTCTGGTTGGAAAAAGCTAATGAATAGGGTAAGTAGCATTAGCAGAGACACTAGCATGCTGACAAAGTACGCTATTCTTTGTAAACTAGAATTCGAACTAAGTCATCTTATAAGGGGTCTTACACATGGTAGGCGAGAGCTGTGCTCTTAGAGCTATGATAAGTCACATGCTGTCCCTGCAGATATATAAAGCTTGTTGTCGGGTAGGTAGGCATGGCTCCCAGTAGCTCGCCGTGATCGTATAGTGGTTAGTACTCTGCGTTGTGGCCGCAGCAACCCCGGTTCGAATCCGGGTCACGGCAGGGTTAAATCCCTGACACGGCTTGGGAGTTCTTTTTTTCTGATGTTGGTCATTATGATGGAACATCAACTAATGCTTCTGGTTATCACGGAGACGACAAAATGTCTGTTATCATTGGTGCTTCAATTAAAAAACTCAAAACTGACACAAAAGTTAATATCCTTGGTAGACTAACATCTTTGTTAAAAACAAACTTTGATGGTTGAATTACTTGTTGCTGTGCGCACGCCAGCGCAGTACGTCTGTAAAATACACCCATAGATTGTATAATAAAGAGTACACCTCATGTACAGCTTGACCATAGTGAAGAAAAGTCAGATATGCAGACCTCTAAAAATGTATCAGAGATTTGTTTCTCATTTAAATAAACTATTCAACATGAATACAGAGACACATAGTCCTTTACCTGGTGCCTTTTATAATTACAACCCTACCATGACAAAACGTATTTAGTCACACAGAATCATTCCGAGTCACCCTTCCCCGAGTGTTAAAATACTAAACAACGTCGTTGAATGAAAAAAGGCGACGTTTTTTTGAAGAAAGAGGCTTGTTTTGATTGGTTGCTGACAACCATAACGTCCATGTTCCGAGATGAAGAGCCAATCAACGACCCAGCAGATCGCATGTGCGACCATCTCAATGAATACCTTCTTATGATTGGTGGAAGCGATCTCTTGTCACCGCCCCGTATTCCACTGAGTTCCGCGTTTGAGTTTACCTGCGCTAATGTGGCATGTGCAGTAGTAGTTACACCACGGTGGACAATTTATATATGTTTTAAAATTACGACTGAAAACGCATTTTGTAGGTAAGGACAAAAGATGTTTATCATCGCCTATGTCTGCTGTTGAGTTCCTTGAATAAAATCTTACCTCTAATCACTTATATAGCGACTCAGTTCTGTGCAATATAGTACAACGCAGATGATATGTATATGGTGCTTATGTACTCATCTCTAAAATCTGTTTAAGTGTTTTGAGGATTTTTTTGGAAAGTGTTGTGACCATCATATCTTGTAACAGGTTATGGATACCAAATCAGCAAGTAAAGTTCAACATCCCTTCTGGCCGCGGGACCTTGTGATTCCCAACTATGTCGAAAATGACCGATCGATGGCAGAGATTTTGATTTTCCTGTTTTCTGTGTCGGGAGCATTCCTGCTTGTGACCTGGGTGATCACCGGTCTGCAAAGTGCCGGCGGCAGGCTGGGTACATGGAGGCGTCTGGCTGTGTGTTGGTTTGCCATTTGCGGTTTCATTCATGGAGTCATTGAGGGCTGGTTCTCACTGTTCTATGATATTATTCCCGAAGATCAGAGCCTCGTGTCACAGCTCTGTAAGTATGACGAAAAAGTATCAAAGTGTATTATATGTGATTGTGCAGTGGGAGAGTCACTTAAAATGATTTCTTTTCTTATCTCATAGGGAAAGAGTACTCCAAAGGAGACAGTAGATACATAATGTGAGTTCATTCTTACACAATGCTGTGCTTAACTTTAACTCACAAATTAAAAAACAACAACAACCCTGGAACTAAGTGTACCTTGCATACAAACAACACTTGAACTAATTGTACGTGACCTTTTTAATTTCTTACTAGAGCTGATAACTTCACAGTCTGCATGGAGACAGTGACTGCACTGTTTTGGGGACCCTTCAGCCTTTGGCTTGTGTTTGCCTTTTTAACTAAAAAGCCCTACAGATTTGTTCTGCAACTCATCATTTCATTAGGTAAGAAGGTTCATGTTACTTCACTTGTAAGCAAAGCTCTTATGACTTAGTTAGCCGTTTATCATGTTTTATGATTTGTCCTACTTGATAATCTCCTTCCAGGTCAGCTGTATGGAGCGGTGCTTTACTTCTTCACAGAGCATAGAGATGGTTATGTGCACAGTGAGTTGGGACACCCAATCTACTTCTGGTTCTACTTTGTGTTCATGAATTTTCTGTGGATCGTCATACCATTGACTCTTATTGTGGATGCATGGAGACAACTTTCGGCAGCCCAGAGACACACTGACAACACAAAGTCAAACAAGTCTAAGAAGAACTGATCAGAGACACATTCAGGCTGTCTGAGGACAGGACTGACAAAATTATATATAAAAAAAAAGGCACCAGAACATAAAAAGTAATGATGCGTTAGATCCATTCCAAACCCTGGTTAAGATTGAAATGCCGTATTATGTGACTTAGATTTGAAGTATAATTACTGCAAATCTGTAATAAAAACACAAATAAGTTATCAAATATCTTGAGGCACATAGAGACCAATACATTTTGAACCAAGCAGAGCAGCTTAAATGACACTGGGTTACCTTTTCCATTGGAAGGGCACCAAGGAGAGAACTTCCATCTGATTTTGTTGACCCTTGAAGATCATGTTTTATATAGGGGCGGGGGGGGGGCATCAAGATGACACTTTTACTACATTTTGAGGTCACCAGGTCAATTTATTTCTTGTGCAAATGAGAAAAAAAGTCTGAATTTTGCATTGCTTTGTCCTTCCTGAGGAGAACTTGCTAAATAAACAATCTGTTTTCTCAATGCCATCTTTCTTCTGTTTTTATTTTTTTAAGGAATTAAACCATCGCCGCTTGATAACATGAAGAACCTCATTTAAGTATGTTCATGTAGCTCATATGACGAAACTAAGACTGTCAAGATTCAGGACAGTAGAGTAGCCAGCTTGCCTTTAATTTTGTCATGGCAGCAGTGGAAATCCAACATAGGAACCTTTACATAATCAGTGTTCTACCATGACATCGAACATGCAACATGACACAACACAAAGAAACAATACTGAAGTGAATAGACAATTTTTTTTTTACCGTGACATAAGACCTGCTGCATACACATATGGGTATCGGTGTACTCACGTATGAGGTGTTCATTGCAACATCTAACCACACGCCGAAATAGCTCAGTTGGGAGAGCGTTAGACTGAAGATCTAAAGGTCCCTGGTTCGATCCCGGGTTTCGGCATTTTGATGACGCAGAAGATACTATTAAAAACCTATTAGCGACACCACCTCGTGGTCAACTGCAGGTATTACAACATGTCTTCTTCCAAATGAGCACACACAGGAACGACATAACTCTCTTGACCTTCTCCACTCCTAAATGATTACATTGCATAAAATTAATTTTACATTTGGTTTTTCATCCTAAATTACATTCAAAGATCACTAAAACATTACTGAGTTAAAAACATACAGTTACATATCAACAGCTTTTCCTTTCAGCTGAGCCAGTGTGCAAAGATTCATTTCCCTTTATTGGTAAAACATGACAAGAAACTTATCACTTCACATCTCATAACAAAATTGTAATACTGAAACTTCAGCTGAACATTTTGCTGAGTCGAAGTCCCAACTGTGTATTTGTCTCTCTCTCTCTACTTGCTATGTTTTTGAGTGCCTTTAAAGCAGCAGGTGATTCTGGTTGTATCTCCAGGAGTTTCCTAAATGCTTTTCTGGCCTCCTCCAGCTCATTTACCATCTGGCAGGCTTGGCCAAGCCGGTACCAGGCTTTAGCCCCATCAGGGTCCAGCTGAGTAGCTTTAGCCGCACTGGCCTTAGCTAGCTCAGGTTGGTTCAGTTTGAGCTGGCACAAAGACAGGTTTGAGTGGAGCTCTGCTTTGGTAGTTCTGAGTTTATCAGCAGAAGGAGGGTGCTGTGTTGTATCACTGGTGTTTGTGTCTCTCTCCTCTGCTTCTTGCTCCAGTCCTTTTTTCTTTACTTCTCCAACAAAGCCATAGAGAGTTATAAGAAGTCTGAGGGCACGGCTGTAGCTGTCTGCTGCTCCCCACACATCACCATTCCGAAATCTCACACCACCCCTCTCTTTATGTGACTTCACCCACTCCCACTTTTCACCCGGACACATTTCCCAGGATTCCTTGCCTGGTGTGAAAGACTTGAGTTCAACTGTGGCATGCAGTGGTAAGGTTTCCCCTCCTGGATGAGACATAGAGACATCGGGTCCATTTCCCAAAGGATAAATGAGAATCTGAAAAGTAAAAGGTAATGATTATACTTCACATGCTTGAAAAAGTATTTTGTATAACTCATTAGCATACAATTTATACAACAAATGATGCTTGGACATGAAGGAACACTTAGAAATTTGGACCCAATCAAGATTATTAAAACTGAAAATACTGAAATTGTTAAGTGCATGCATAGGAAAAAACTGTGTCCCATTTTTTGATGATGTTTTGCCTGCCTACTTTTTAATGAAGTAGGATAATTTTAATGCTCATTTCAAGTCAACTTAACATTCAAGGTAGCCCTAAAAGTAGGTCTTTAGGCTGTGCTGTCTTGAACCAGTGCCCCTTTGCTCTCAGGATATGTCAACAAAAAAAAACATTATCATTAATTTGTCATTACTCTGAGCTGAGATACAATGACATATTTCCCAGTCCTGTCTTTATTCTTACCTCACACTTCTCTCCTGCTGCCATCCCCTCCACACATGCTTCTGTGATATCACACTGGCCCTCCCCGAGCCTCAGTGTTATCCAGTCACCAAGTGGGACCTGCAGCACAGAGTCCTCATGCCTTGGGAAGACTGTGGCCACTTTCTCTGTGACCTCAGTGACTGACTGACCGGGTTGGATGGACAGCTTCTCATTCCTCCTTTCAGATACTGAACTGTCTGCTGCATCCCTGTCAGCTTTAAGCCGCACTCGGACTTGACAAAGTGAGCCCAACCTTGGGCAGTAACTGGATGATGCTACAAGTGGCCAAACAAAAGCATTATCTGAGCCAGATTACTAGATGTTTCATATATTTAGACTGACAGTTAATCATTCATATTTAAGGAAAAAAAACATTTCATCATCTCCACAATTAGAAAGAATCTGTTGACTTTACTTGCCTGTCTGCATTTGCTGGACCTGCCAGAGGCCTTTGGGACACACTGACACCCAGGATTTGACATGAGCGCCATCTTGTTCACTGCTAACAGGCGGTGTATTTAAAGTTGATCCATCCATCCATTCATCCATCCCTGGATTCATGTGAGTATTTAGTAATAAAGTAAAAGATGGTCTTCCAACATAAACCTTTATGCACATGGTATTACATGTCTATTTTCTTGTGAAAAGGCTTGAGAATGTACACCTAAAGATTAGACCTGCAAACAAGCCTATTGTCTGATCTGAGAAATGTTTCCTCAGAGACCATACAACCCTATTTTGTGTTTAAAATGAGATTAAATAAAATACTGCTGTCTTCTTTGGGATAATTACAAGTAAATAATACTCAGAATCTTAAATAAGCACCTAAAGCAATGAAGCAATGGCTTGCAGAAGTGACCAGGACCTTGTATCAGGAAACAAAATCAGATGAATTTGATGAAATGTCAAGTCTTCTCCACTCTTATGTAAAAGAATCTCTATATCAATAATACTGTGCTTTTCCTAAGAGCCTCATGATTGGTGATTCAGTAGTCAACATACTGAGAGAGAAGTTTTTCTTCCTCATGTTTACTAGTTTGTATTTAATATGGAAGGAAATTTGCATGTGAACAAGTGTCGATGTGCAACAGCATCAAACACTGCATGCTTCACGATGGTAATAACAACACCTAGAGAATTGAGGATTGTCTTTTTTCTGTAGTTTGGCACCAAAAGACAAAGACTAGTCGAAGCGTAACTTATGATGTTGAGAAATAATGTATATATATTTAAACGTATTGTGGAGAATTGGTTTAGACTGTTAACACTGAGACTCTCGATACAACCAAGAAGCTCTTGTTACCAAGCCGACTGGAATTATTTTACATGAAATTTCAACAGATATATTGGTCGTTTCTGCAATGATAGCGTTACGTTACTTTAACACCTGAACTAGCGTACCTTACTAGCCAGGTAACGTTAGCTATGTTGGCGTTTCGAGCAGGCAACTGAATTTCATTATTCTATATAATTTCATGCCTAGTTGGGATCTATGCGTAACAACTAGATGTGCATCTTACCTCGTGTACAAATCTGACAAGAAGAACGAGCTTTTCCATCGATCACAAACTGATAAAGCGACAGATCACCAAATTATAAACAAGTAGTTTGGTACCTTTCTGCTTCCTTTTCTCTTCCGCCTCCAAATTCTTCTTCTCCGTCTTTGTGTGTATTGGCGGGTGAGAAGCTCGAAGGCGCACGAGCGCCACCCACTGTAGTGGATCCTAAACTCAAATTTTTTCAAGCTGAAATGAGCTACATTCCTCGTGTATTTTTCTATCAGAGTCCGAAGCATCACCACAATCTCTTTACACATTACCAGATTTCTTCTCACCAGACTTAACGTATCTGCAAGCTACCGCTCTTGTCTCTCAGCAGGCTGAGGCAAAGAGATAGAGAAAGGCTGACAGAATGAGAAAGTTGCCTGCATACAGTGAAGCAGCTTGAAAAAGAACTGGGAGTGTCATTGGTTTTGACTTTAATCAATGAATTAGTGAAGTTGATTCCTAATGCACTGTATTTTTGAATCAGTTTATCTTTCTATTTTTTTCAAAGTTTGTTTCTGTCCTTGTGCTGCTGATATGCCTCACTTTGCCCTCTGTGAATCATAAGCAAATATTTATCTATATTATTTGCATACATTTTCTGCTAAATTATTTTCCAGCATATTTAACTTAGTACATGTGTGCAATTCCAAAATTTAAAAATGTATGCATTTTCATTAAAAAGAATATGCTTAGATCATTTTGACAAACTCTTTTGCCCACACAGTTTACATAACATAAGGTCAATACACTGTCAGTGTATTGACCTTAGACTCATACCACCACTGTTTAAGACCTGTGCGTTAATCTTTCATGTCATGAGTTAGGGCACTATCTTTAGAGCACTAGAAACCTTTAGCTCTATCAGACAAATACCACACTGGGTAACCAACACTGTGAGTGTGTTTGTGTGTTAGAGGAACAAAGACATAGAGAGAAAGGAAAAAGGTAATCTAAGATGCAATCTGTCCTCTTCTATGGGGCCTATTTGACCCCTGATGAGTATGAGACAAGGTAATAAACTTGCTACACTAATGAGATTGCATCTCTAGATTAAGTGACCCATGCACCTTTAAGTAAAAAGTGTTGTGGTGAATTCCATGAAGGGTGTCTAAGAGCTCATGAAAAAAGTTTTGAAGACAAACACATTTGTACCCACAATAGCGTCGTTCAGGTTATCAATTTTATGTCTTGTTATATATGCTTATGTCAGCAGGTGGCAGTATATAGCTTTGATCTAAAGTTGCCATCCTTGCTCATCAAAGCAAACTGTGACTGAGATGAACAATATGCGGCACATATTTATGAGTATTTACTACTTCTTTTGAGGTCACTAGAGATGTTTAGCCTAGAGAAACAACAAGAAAAAGCGATGGTGATGTTTCCTCGGAGTAGATTTTTTTATTGGCCTAAGTTTGTGAAATTATACTGAAAGTAGTTTTAAATCACCTGTTTTGTGTTGTTGAATGTATATTATGTATTTTTCCCCAAAATCCTATTAGTTTCAGCCCTAAAAATCCATTACAGCTCAGATTATTGTCCAAAAACGGTTGATAGAAATGGACCAGAAGTATATCAGAATAGAGTGAACCAGAATATTACAGATTTGTCACTGCTGCAGTGGCAAATCTTACTGGTTTGTGGGCATCCAGACCTACTCTGTCACTATGACTAGCACCATCATTGTCACCACAATACAGTAAAGTAAGTACTCTTTGTGGAGACAGCACCAATATTAAGCAGGTACAGAAAAAGAAAGCTGCAGCTAAAAACAGCCAGAAATGTAAAGAGATCTGGCATGAAGTTCCTCATACAGAGTCAAAGAGCTGCAGTTACTCACATGAACAAACAGGTGCACAGATATGCTGAAAACAAGAGCCACAAGCTAAATTTGAACAGAACAGAGTCAGAATCAGTAATTGTGTGATGGAAGTTAAATAAACTTTTATTGACATAGGCTGTATGTTTGTACGCATTTTAAGCCTAGGAGTTTTTCTCTTTACAGCTATATATATACCTAATGTAACCTGAACATATACAGTGCATGGAGTATGCAGCAAAGTCAGCATCACTAGGTGATGAAACTCGTTTTTTGAACATTACATTTTTGAAATGCACAGAAAACCTAAGCAACTGCATAGCCTGTGTATCAATTTTTTTAGCAGTTACTCCCAAACGTACTGTGCACATGTGCGCTCAGCTAGAGCCAAACATGGACAAAAAGAAAAGGAGAAAACATGTTTTATCTGGAGTGAATATGTGTGAATATAAGGTCAGTCCTCAACTGAACTTGTAAAGTTAACACTGATGATGAAACATTTTTGGACACCTGGACATTTTAACATTTGGAAACTTGAACTTTTTTGTTTTTTGATGATGAAAATGGATCAAAGTCAGTCCGTTAAAAGTGTAAAAGTCTTGTAATAAAAAAATCTTATTATCTTTGTTGTTTCTGATTCCTCTTTAAATAAGAGAAACAACAAACATGATGGACACAATTTAATGCACAATCACTAATTGCAAAATCACCACACACTCCTGCAGGTTAATTATTACCCAAGTTTTTAGTAGTTCTTTTTCAACACAAAAAAGATTGGGAAAACATTTTTTTTCCTAGTCATACTGAATTTGTAAAATATATCTTTATTTTATTCATTTCTTTATCTGTGAGATTATATTTTGGTCTTTTTTCGATTTTTTTCACTTAGTGAATGCTGAATGCCTTTTTGCAGTGTAACAACAAAAAATCAAGCCTTTGTATTCCAACATTGCAATGAATAACAGTAATGTTGCAATAAATGCAAATTCACTTAAAATGTCAACCAACTTAGAATAAACTACAGGGAAAAAAATGCTTTATTTTTAAATGCAAGAAACATTGTCTGTTATAGTTTCTTAATAGTTCCCAAAATGTATGATGTCATACATATTGGTGTCAAAAATGTAAGCATTAGATTAAAAGTAGTAGGCTTAAGTTACATTGCTTTAATTTGGAGCTTTAAAAAACTTTTGATTGCCATTATAAATATATTATAATACCGGGAAGTATAGAATGCGTCTTTGTGCCTCTAATAATTATTTTTCTTGCAGTCTACCTCCACTGTCCCATGATTTCTCTTTTGAAATCTCCATCTTTCCCTTGTTCCCACACACAAACTAGAACTTTACTTCTTCAAACCCTCTCCATGTGTTACTAATATCTTCTATTTCTCCTCTGCTTCTCCTGTCGACCATCTCCCTTCAACCCCCTCACCTTCCTCTTGGCTCTTTCTGACTTCCCAGCTGGCCTCTTGTGAAAGATCCCTGTGGGTAAGTTCAAATGCATGTATCCCAGGACTTGTGGACCGCTTGATGTTCGCCAGAAGGGCGTTGCAACCTGCCAGTAGTTGGGTCCAGGGAACAGCTGCAACCTCAGTAGCCAGGGTTTTGCACCGCTTAGAGGGTTGGTACGACCTCTGCTACCCTCTCTGAGGGGTTCAACATGCGTCATTCGGGGAAAAGGTGGAGTAAGACAGGTGAACAAAGTCAAGACACATGCCAGATAGAAGAGGAGGAGATAAAAGAAACAATATTATATTAGACAGACAGACAGACAGACAGACAGACAGACAGACAGACAGACAGACAGACAGACAGACAGATAGACAGATAGATAGATAGATAGATAGATA
>JAQNCA010000002.1:14142279-14175222 GCA_029783725.1 Acanthurus tractus | reverse complement strand
AAGTGCTGCTACTTGAGTCCCATTTTTAATGAAACTTTATCCCTCCACTCTGCAACTTTTGAGAAAGAAATATTGCTTCACCCATGTATTTATATGTTACTTTGCAGAACAGTGATTTAAGTTTAAAACTGAATGGATAAATTTAAATAAATGTAATGCAATATTTTTTATTGTAGCCTGCAGATTATTGAATAGCTGCTACATTATTTAAATATGCTCAAACTAAACAATGTTTAAGTGTTGTTAGAAAGACTTCAATAGATCCAAGAAACAAATGTCCTTTGCACCTTTTGGTAACATTCAACTGCGAGCCAAGTTACAAGATTAAGAGTCTAACATCCTGTTTACACTTGCTGCATGGCGAAAGCAGTGTGTCTGCAGCAAAGCAGTTTTAATCCTCTATCAGTGTCTAGGAAGGACTGAGGCTAGGATGTGTTTAGTCACAGTGCTGCTATGAGTTGACCTATGTTTTAGCACAGCTCAGAGACCAATACATAGATGTATTGGTCAGTTACCCCTGTAAAGCACAGAAACATGAGCAGTTATGCAGGCTATGTAAACAGGGAGCACGGGTATGCTTAGTATATTTCATGGCGATTTATATAAGATTTATTTAAGATAAGCAGTTTTTTTTTAAATGTCTATGGGTCTTGTGTGTCAGTAAAAAAATTTGCATGCTGGAAACACAAGATGTGAAGGTTGTGTGGTCACCAAAAAACATCAAAGACCATGCTCTGGGAACCATCAATATCCACAGCAAATTGAATAGAAATTGAGCCAACAGTTTTATAAATGATTCGTCATGTTTCAGGGAATTAAAGGCTCATCAGGGATGAGCTAAATTATTAAAAAGATTTTCTTCTCAATTGGATACACTACATTAATAACAACACAGCAAAATTGTTATTAACACTATGAAAACCACTTAATGTTAGGTTGACCAAATGGTAAAGTTATTCTGCCTCTTGCTGCCATTTTGTTTTCTGGGGCATTCATTCCCATGGGCGCAGCAAAAAAAGCAACTGTGTCCAAATACTATAGCGAATTCTCTATGAATCTTTGGCTACACAATAGATGAGTCATAATCAAAGGAACTAGGGAGACCAAAAAAGCTCAGCAATGGTAGAAAATGCTGTCATGACATCATCCTGGTGCTGATTAATGGGGTATCACTGTGTCTGTATTTAAACAATTTATGTGAGCAGAGAAGAGCCCCGCAGCTAGGATTATTTCCATGATAATATTTAAACAGAGCTGTCCTATACTCTACATCAGGCCTGATATGCCCCCGTCAGCTGCACCTTCACATCCTGATGGCTTGCACCCAGGCCTGGTCATGGCCTTATCTGTATCTGTGTATGCATGTTAACATTTGGGCTACACAGTTTAAAGTCTTATGTCTAACAAAATCTACTGTATCGCATGACCTGAGTCAGTGTTAACCACTGTGTTTTTTGTTTTTGCCTTTGTGTTTTCTCTCTCTGTCTCTCTTTCTCAGGCAGCCGTGAAGCAGCATTTGTCTACGCCATCTCATCAGCGGGAGTGGTGTATGCGCTCACTCGCGCCTGCAGCCAGGGGGAGCTAAAGACATGTAACTGCGACCCGCACAAACGTGGACGGGCTAGCGATGAAAGAGGAGAGTTTGACTGGGGTGGCTGTAGTGACAATATCAATTATGGGATCAAGTTTGCTAAAGCCTTCATTGATGCCAAAGAGAGGACTGTCCGAGATGCACGGGCGCTCATGAACCTACACAACAACCGCTGTGGCAGAACAGTAAGTGTGTGATTAAAGCGGTGTCAGTTCAAAAAACAAAGAGAAACACATTTCTCACTTATAGTGGTAAATCTAGTTATACACATTTATGTTGTATAACCAGATAATATATTATGATGATATACTTACATATGAGATATATGCAATATGCAACCTATATCTGGCAATGTTTATCTAAATAATAATCATGGAACTTTGCATTTACATCTGATATTATGACACAGTTTTATTCTCACTATTTCACCTGCATTGTGACTGAACATCTACATACGAATTCAGTAGATGGAGCAGGGGAGATTCCATATCTTTGAATAAATCAGAAACTTAACGATAAACAGGTCAGAGTTTTTCAAATACTCTGATTACCTCAAAAAAGAAATCTTTTCTCCTCTATTAAATATGCCTTGAAACCTTGGGAAATTAATCCAAAGCATAGTGAAAAAGCAAAGTGAAAAAAAAGCTTCTAAGAAATTTGATTAAATGAACAGTTTAACAAAGACCCATGTTTCCCAATTCTCTCCATACATTTAGGCAGTGAAACGATTCATGAAGCTGGAGTGTAAATGTCATGGTGTGAGTGGCTCTTGCACACTGCGGACATGTTGGATGGCCATGTCAGACTTTAGAAAGACTGGTGACTACCTAAGGAGGAAATACAATGGGGCCATTGAGGTGACAATGAATCAGGATGGGACAGGCTTTGCTGTTGCTAACAAAGTCTTCAGGAAGGCCACCAAGAACGATCTGGTCTACTTTGAGAACTCCCCGGATTACTGCCTTCAAGACAAATCGGCAGGTAAGTCAGCAAAAGGAGAAAAGAAGATGAGGGAGGAGTGAAAGACGCAAAGAGGCAGTTTCTCATGGATGTTGATGGATTGCCCCGACTGTGTTATGTTTTAGGGGTGTTATGTTGTGTATATGTTCATGCATGACTAGTGTGTTTATGTGTGTGAATGTCAGTGTGTGTGTGTGTGTGCAGCGGTAGTCAGATAACAGAGCAGGCCTCCTGTGTGATGTCTTTGGAAGCTAATATCCTTGTACCCTAGGGACATGGTCGTTCTGTGACCACCTGACCTCTATCAGTCTTTGTCAACACACACACACCCACATACATACACTCATATACACAACCTCATGGTCAGATAAAGTGTTCAAAGACCTTTACACAATCCGCCTGATCAGTTACCTAATGGTTAATTTATGAAATACTTTCAAAACAAACTTTTATGATATTTTACATCGACACCTCCATCAGTCAGAAGCTCTGTCCAGGTCTTTTTTATCCTTCACCCCTTTGTCAGCCTCTCTCTTCGTTCACTGGTCCATCCTCCCCCTCTTTCTCACCTTCCCAGTGGAATCCACAGCCTTGGGACACAAGCAGCTAATTTTTAAAAAAAAATCACTTCTTTCTGTTTGTCACAGTCTCTCCCTCTCTGTCTGTCTGAACTAAGCGTAGCTGGAGGGCAGAGTGGGCCTCAGAGTGTGAGAGCCTGTCTGTCTGTCACGCTCCACTGTCCATTTAACCCTCACGCACACACACAAACACACACACACCCATAGAGTGGCTTCAAAGGGAGCAGTGGCTTGGGAAAAGCAGTGTAACTATAGGCCACTCTACCAACACTGCATAGTTGTGTGTGTGGGTCTGTTGTTCTATGCGCAGCTTGTTGTGATAGGTAGCAGTTCAAACAGGGAGCTTCTCACACGAAACACCAGCACTAATCTCTTTGGGGTTGACATTCACACAAGACATAGACAATATGCCACTGCATTAGGTAATGGGCAGACTGCTAAACACTTTGATACACTCAACAAAGGTGACTAGCATGCTGCTGCAGAACAATTATGGAGACAAATAAAGAGAAACTTCTGGGCCCTGTTCCTAGCATCAATTGATAAAAAAGACATTTGTAATAAAAGCAAATTAAGTCCAGCCCTGAAACATAAACCTGTTGACAGTTAATTCTAAAGTTTATTCTATTTGTCTATACAGAGATCGAGAGTTTGGCAAAAATAACAGTTTAATGTTTTATTCAGTATTTCTGGTTTATGTTATTGAACACCAGTCATAGTTCAATGCTGTGTTCATATCACAGTGTCAATAAACTGCTGGCAACATGACTGCAAAGTCACAACTGCTGGCAGCTTCAGCCAAACAAAAAATGCAATATTAACAATAATAGAATCAATTTGTCTAATTTAAAAGGGTTTATACACAGTTTGTTTGAATCTGGTTTTCTTTGTTAACAAAGTGCTTTAAATCAGCAATGCAAAAATAGCTAATTTAAACTTTTTACGTAGTGTCACCACCTTGGTACAGTATAATGACTTAACACTCCAAAGCCTCAGTAACAGGAGATATCTTTAGTGTATGCAACAGTGAATGGCAAAACAGCAGCTAGCCCCTGTTTGCCATTAGGTATGAAGATTGTTCACCATTTTCTCTATTAAATTTTTGGTGCATAAAATTTCACAAAAATTATAAAATATGTCCAAAAGAATATCCTAAAGCCAAAGGGAACATTTTCAAATTATTTGATGTGTTAAGTCAATGTTAAAGTGTCAAAAACACTCTGTTTCAATGAAGCCCCACAACTACAAAGCTAAACAAGGTAATGTGTCACATCTTTGCTTAAAAATATTTGAAAAAAAAACTTCAACTATTATCACAAGAGTCGTTCAGTATTTTTATTTAATCGACCTTTATTAGTAGAATTGCTCTAACTCTGACTAACTCTTTTACATACAGGCTCCCTGGGCACGGCTGGGCGTGTCTGCAATAAGACATCACGTGGCACAGATGGCTGTGAAGTCATGTGCTGTGGGCGGGGCTACGACACCACAAGAGTCAAGCAAATCACCAAATGTGAGTGCAAGTTTAAATGGTGCTGCGCTGTGGAGTGTAAGGACTGCGAAGAAGCTGTGGACATACACACATGCAAAGCCCCAAAACGAGCTGAATGGTTGGACCAGACCTGAGGACAACTGCCATCCTCCCCCTGTAATGCAACCCCACCCCTTTCCCCTTTACAGGACATCCTGTTAAACATGGCTTTCTGGGAAAGTTTGTCCGAAAGTGCTCTGCATCTCCGCCCTCCCCTGCCCCCACCTCGGTTCACCATTGCATGGCTTTTCTACCTGTGTCCGTGAAAGCACTAGATTTCAATACCCATCAATATGAATAATACCCATTAGCCCCTGTTTGTTAATGGCCCTGTGACTGAACTGCTGGGATCAGATGATGAACGGTGAAACCGGTGAACACTTTGGGGTTCCGGTGGATTGGGCTTATATCAAAGATTCAGTCCAGACTGCCTTTTTTTCTAGAGTGTGGTTATGGGTTAAAAATGGTTTGCTGCTTTCATGATGCTTTAAAGACGTATTTTTACATTAACTGAGCCTTCAAACATATCCAGTATTATTACAACAACATCATATACTCACATAATTTTCTTTCTGTTTTTGGGGAAATACACTTTTATCTACCAAAAAAATACTTGGTTGAACTTTTGGGAAGTAGTTTAACAAGTGCACTTTGAGAAGTGGACATCTAAGGCGTAAGTTTGGCTTTGTGTGGCCAAACAGAAGTCCAGGCAGAGGACTACAAGGGAGGACAGGGAGATGGACACCAGATGAATAAATGGACGGATGTGTCATTGGAACTTTGAATGCAACTGTTAAAAAAAGAAAGCTGTTTAAAGTGATTTATTTAAATTGTAAAGGGTTGTTTCATTTCTCATCTGCGGATGAGACTGCACTACATTGGCTAACAAGAGGAGAGAGAAGAGCACTCCCATTATGATTATACAGTGTACTCGAGTTTTCAGTGTGTGAGACGACAAACCGCAGCTGACAAGAAGAAAAAGAGGAAAAAGAAGAAGGCCTGGATGGTCATTCAGTCACACATAACCACAACGTCAGACAGATTTCACTTCTCTGCTCTCCAGCTTGCTTGTATAACATTGTGTATATTGCCTTATCTAAACAGATGTTCATATGAAATATATGGTGCATTAGTATGACACTGGAATCTTTGTTTTTTGTTCAGAAAGACAAACATAGAGGTCGAAGGCAAGAAAGAGACTAGATAGTGTCGACAGAGCAGAATTAATCAGTGTGACCGAGCCAGGATAGTGAGTAAGTTCTGTTATGCTGCTGTCATAACTTGCCGTGTTATTCCCATCACACACACCTACACGTACATACACACACAAAATGGCTGCTCTTCACCAGCATGAGTTGAGAGACACCAGAGCAGTAATAATACAACCTATGTTAGTAACAAAGGCTGATTCAGTGTGAGTTGAGATGGGTGTGTTATATCAGTCAAGAAGAGGGAAGTGTTTGATTAAAGGCCCAACCTAAACCCCAACCCCTGCTGGCCTCATCCCACCCCTTGCTATGTGGAATTCCAGGTGGGTCCCAGGCTAATGATTAGATGGCTGTAATTACCCGGGACTGTTGATAGCTGGTGATTGGACATGGTCGTGCCACAGAGGACCTAGTGTGGGCTCCTGCTGGGACCACATTTAATCAAAGGCTTCTTGGCTGGCTTATCAAAGGGAATACTTTCCAGCAATCTTCTCTGCTTCAGCCCCCTCTGCTTGCAGAATTTTGGTCCAGTTCAGTCTCTGTTACATTACAGCCCAGAGACTCATAAAAACATGAACACGAGTGCAAACTTAAAGCACAAGCAGTCTGTAAACACGACTGCTTTGTGCCTTTTTGAAGAGGTAAAATAATACAACATTCGTTCATTGCTTTCTCAATCAAACCTGTACTTTCTAATAACAATACAACAGTTTTCTCTAAGGGTCTATTCCTATGCGCCCTTTTGGTCACAGTGTCCTGGTGATAAGATCATCTCTCCTTGCCCAGGCTCAGAACAGGATGCAGTCATGTTCAGACCTGATTGGACACACCAATTCAATGACACAGGAAATCTTAGCATCTGCCCCGGAGATACCCTGATCCAGGAAACAGACACCATCCTAAATACAGCAGCTGAGTTGAAAATACAGAATTTCTCTTCTTAGTCTCTTTGATCAACACATTCTCTTTCATGTGAGACTTCATCATAATCAAAGTTTTTCATGGACTAACAAAAAAAGCCACTGATAATTCACCTTTTAGTATACCAACCTCATCTGCCTGAAAAAGAGCCCTTAACATCCCAGAAGTGGTCTTTTAATAGCCACAGGAGGCCCACATCATTAGATATGATAAGCATGATTGTCCCTCAGGGTAATATTATCTAGTAATTCCAGTCATTGAGACTATTCTAGTGCCAGCTTCCCCTGGCAGATACATCTGTGTCCTGGATGCCAGGCTGAGAGTATTCTTTATCAAAAGCAAATGATTAGCCTTCACAGCTGGTGGCAGAGCTATGGGTGAGAGAGAATGCACCGACTGAGGACAGAGGAATGGCGTCAAGCAAAACAGGAAGTTTAAAGGATGAATCCAGTTTATCAGAACTCAGATACTTTTTGGCAGGTCTGGCAATTGGTTATATTGGTTAAGATGACATTGCACTTACACAGAGAAAAACTCAGATTTGGAAATGAGTGTGGCAAAATTACTGAACAGAAGTCAAACAGGACAAGAAGAATTTGCAACTAGACTATTAATTATTTTAAACAGACCCCTGGGCAAGCTCAAGTTATTTGGAAGAGAAAGTAGAGACTTTTGTGAATGTCCATCACAGGCTGCATGCTGACTTTGTGGTTCATCTGCTACAGTACTTGTAATAGTTGTAATTGTACAGTTTCCCAGTACAGTGAGGGATTATTATGTAATTATAGACAGGTAACTACAGAGAGATGTGTCAATAAAGTGGTTTAGATAATCTGTTTGTTTTTCCTCAAAGCCTGTCTGAACTTCTTGGCTACTCCCATTTCAATTTCATTTTTATTTCTTAGGTCACAGTAATTAAATGTGGGGGTACAATGTAATTATAACCAAAAGAAACAATTGCCAAAGCTACAAAATAAAACTTGAGTTGTAATGAAACAGAATTATTCTTTAATTTCGCAACAAAGTCAAGTTAACTGACTAGGACCGCTGCTCAGAGAGCGGCTTTGTAGTAAAATCACTTGCACAAAAAGCACAGATTTAAGTGTAGGTCAGCCAAATTTTCTATATTTCCCATAGAAAAAAGGTCCCCAGTGTTACAACACTGACAGGGTACAAAGTGGTGAACTGACACATGCATTTTTTCAGTATCTTTGGATTAGCTACACAGACAGCACAGATGGCTTCTATCATTTATTCAACATCATCACGGTTATTCTCAACCGTTTTCTAAACTTGTTCGATATTCTCTCTTTCATCCTCTGCTTTTTGGCACTGACAGTTATGTAGATTTATCAACCTCAGGCTCAGGCTGTAATGCATTCGGCTGGAGCCCTTGTTGCCGAATGACAACAACCCTTAGAGTAGAGGATGAACATCACTTCGACAGGACTGGGCCCAACATCACATCTAGCTCTAACTTTGACTGAGAGATAGAAACAAAAGGAAAGAAGTAAGCGAGTTGACAGAGAGTCAAATGGAGGGACGGAGGTAAAAGAGAAATATCTAAGGTTACTTTGTGACCTAGCAGGCATGTTTATCAGCAGATCTTAATCTGAGCAGAAAAAAATGCGATCCCCACAATTAATCAACATTACTTGCCCCACCTGCCAGCTCCCTCTGACCGCCTCCTTCTACCTCCCCTCACCTCCCTCCAGCCCCTTGCCTCTGACACAGCCCTCTGTCTGTGGGGAATCTTGCTGCAGACCCCACCAACAACTGCTCAGTAATATTCACCTCAGGGTGGTCCTGGTATCAGCCATGCAAACTGTCTCAAGCACATTTTCACATGTACATACCTGCAGGCTAGGAAAGGACCCCTCTCAATGCCGCCTGGGCTCACCTATCACCTGTCTGGTAGAACCCTCAGTATGTTAGCAAGCCTTTCTGCTCTGTCACTCACTGTTTGTGACCAGAAGGTGCATGCAAACATACAGGTGTGTATATGTGTGTATAGCAAGATGAGTTTACCCCTCAGGGCTGGTAGAGCCTGGGTCATGTTTTTCCTAGAGGTTGGAGTGAGAATCTGGCGAGGTCAGAGGTCATAAAGTTTAGATATATCGATAGAGAACCTTCAGGACTAAGAACGATCACAACTGATCCCTCGCCTGTTGACACCTCCTAAACATTAACGGCTTGCTCATGTAACTAAGCTCTCCTCTGGCTGGCCAGCAAAGAGGTGAACTTGTTCAGAAGAACACCTGCTCTGCTGGATTAAAATCTGGCCTACAGTGTAGCTGCCTACAGTGTCAACTCCTCCATACATCTTTCATCGTTTCACTCTGTCTCTATCTGAAGGGATGGGTGTCTGCCATTAGGCATTAGGTGAGGCAGCTTTGTTGGGAACAGGTTCAGGTTGGGAGGCTGTGGGAGCAGTAGAAGGTGCAGATTTATTAGGGAGCTCAGACTAATATTTACGTGACCTGCCAGGACCCCCGGGGTGTAGATACAGAAAGGGAGAGAAAGTGTGGGCATGTATTGCACGTCTGCATTGAGGAAAAAAGGGGATTACAACACCAAACACTTATCTCCTGAGACCTACAGCAAAAAAATGTCCACCCCTTGACCACCCCCAACTTTCCCTCCAGTCCCACAACCCTCACTAATTCCCCCTTGGCTCAGCTGTCTCCTATACTGGTTCACATTTAGGTAGCCATCATAATACACTTATATCAAAACAACAACAATTTTCCTTTCCATGAAACCTATTATATTGGCCTTATACTGTTGCCAAATTTATTCTTTGGTTGATCTGGCAAAGAACAAAACTTACATTTTTGATTCAAATTTTTGTTGCATGAAAAAGATTTTTGGTTCTTCTATAAATCACAAATAAATGTACAAATTCATGCAGGTTGACACGACTAAATTTTTCCTGAGCAGACAGCAGTTTACACAGCACTAATTTGTCATCCCTAATATTTCTTTGATATAACTCAGTCACTGCTGGGCCAAATATCCAGGTAAGCATTCCTGGCTCACAGAGAGCCAGCATGAGGGTTAAAGGACAAAGTGTGAGTTGGACATATGGACAGGTGGTTGCAGTGAATTTTTCACTGTACAAGGCCATGTGACAAAGTTTTTATATTTGTGAGTGGCAGTGTAAGTGTGTTTAACTCCCACCCTGTGTGGAAATTTACAGACACACCTCATAAGGCACAAACAACAGTGACCTGGAAAAATAGTTGAAATTCCATCAACATACCAGGGAATCTGGGGGTTTGGCTGACAATATACACTGACACACACAGACAACGAGAGACAGAGGTGTGGGAAACAGGAGAGATACAGGGTCAGGGTCAAATTGTGTAGGCCTCACAGACATAGATACCAGTGAGGGATACCAGCTGACACACACTGATGCTGACACTAACTGTGATACCATGGCTACCTGAGTGACATTGATAGATAGTGCTGAGCCATTCCATGCATACAAAATCAAACAAAAACTCAGCTCATTCCTGTGGCTTTTCGTCAGCAAATACTATCTCAAAAGGCCTAAACACTAAACAAAAACAAACATAAATAACAAAAATAACAAAGAATGAGTGGCAAATGGATAAAAGGTGAAAGCATCTTCTAGAGTGTCTACCTGTACTCAAACATGTTCACAACTGTGTGTTTATTGTTGCTTAGAGTGGAGAAGATGTGTTTAGAGCATCACTGGAGCCAATGTCCCACTCCCAGTCTACCAGACTCCTCTCCTTTTAAAACACAAACCACAAAAGATACACATAAATTAACTCCTACAACAAATCCAAAACTAACACACAAACAAACACTTTCACTCGGAATGCAGGAGACTCTCTTGTTTGTGTTTTGAGGTAAAGCTTTCTCCATTTTTCATTTTCCTGCTCATCTCTCTAGAATATATTGTATACAGAAATTCTCATTGGCAAATTGGCCGGATAATGAAACTGGAAACAGGATTATCCTTTACATGTGTCTTTTTCACAACCAGTGTGCTGAAGCCAGCAGACCAGAGCAGCAGCAGCAGCAGCAACAAGTCCCTACATTACCCACAACTGGGCTTCACTTTTTACCAGCAGTGAGACAGCTGATCGAGAGGACACAGTACAGTAGCCTCAGTCGCTCAGTAAACAGTGGTAAACAGAGCAAGCACTCGGCATGAAATGGAGGAATACTGCGCACAAAACATTTACATAGAGCTGCCACAAGAACAATATCATTTCTGTTTTACAATAAAGTACTGGTGTAACAAAAACAACAGAAACTCATATGTCCCTCTCTCCATTCAGAGATGTTTATGTTTCGACCTCCCACTCTCTGTAAGGAGATAATTCAATCAAGTATAAAAGAGCTTTCACAAAACCTAAACCAAGCTTTGATACCAATGCTTAGACCCAAATGTGGAGCCTGATCTCATATATCTAAAATTTTTATTTTATTCCTGAGGGCCTGGTTTTATTCCCACATCAAGAGATCAGAGGTTTTACTGTTATTATTAATATTCTTATACCTTGTAAACATAGTTTTGACCTAATTTTATTTTTAAATCTGAGGTAAAGTCCAGTTAGGTACTTCAGCAGCGCAACAAGCCATGAAAACACTACAACAGGAAACAACTTATATAACGATAATAACATTGAAAATTTCAGTCACAAGTGTAACATACTGCCATTAGTTAGACAATAATGCAGTACCAACATCTGCCTGATTACAGAACAAAGCACAGGAGAGAAGGGAAGCAATGATGTTAAATTGGTGTCCCAGTACCTCAAGGAATCGTGGTATTTTAATTATACCCACTGTCAGCCAGAAAGGCTGGAATACAGGACACCATGTTTTGGTAAGACTATGCTGTGTTCACATCCTCCTCCAGTGACTAAAGGCATCCACTGAGAATGTTTTGATTCACCTCAGACTGAAAAACTGCTCCCCTAGTGCAGAGACTGCAGGGCAGGCAGCAGCACTACTGAAACTGTACTAAGTGTACATTATTGCTCATACAGTCTGCATGAGAACATATATTATTTAAAGATACACACACAAACTCACCGTGCATGCAAACACCCATTTTTCATCAGATACACATACACATAGAAGTTCTAAAGCATAAATCATCCCTATATGTTGTCTGGTCTCATCATCCTATTGAGCAGAGATGTGCAAATTTTGAGTTAGTGTTTGACAAGCTCTGTTACGCAAATTTATACTATATACACAGACTAAAACTAGCCAATCAAAAGCTATTTGAAGCCCTTCATGATGAATACACTGAAATAAGTAAAATAAGTATAGTATATTAGAAAAATGTTGAAAATTAGATGGAAATAGTTATTATCATAGCTGTAATGAGAAATGTCAAACATATGCATGACTTAGAGGCATATATATATGTGTACACATGTACAATATGAGAAGCAAAATAATGTTCTCACTATTCACAGCACTATAGGGATGCTCACATCTCCATTATTGGCTTGAAGCTCCATTTATACCAAGTGTTGAAACTGGGATAGTTTAGCAGAGAGTAAACAACAGTCTAATGTGTTTATCAAACACTAAAGCACACACCAACAGCTGTTTACCGCACAGAGAGCCAAGCCATTCAACAACAACAGCACAAGGAACATGTAATCTGACGTAGTTACATGCTGATAATGAGGGTAATGTTGATGGGTTTTTTTTTTTTGTTTTTGATTGGATGGGAAATCTGAAAACATGGCCACCATGCACTGGAAAATCCAGCCGCTGCAACTCAATCTCTCACCCTGCAGCTTATATTCAAGAAGTGAGAGGAAAAGAGATAGAGAGAGAACAAAAGCTTTTAAGGCTTGAAAACCCCAGACTACTGTAAACAAATCAATAAACATGATTCCACCTAACAACAATACACTAGACTGCACTACATGAAGTTATCAACCCAGGAAATACTGCTCTGAAACAATCAGCCAACATGAATATACATGCAAGGATATCATTACTAGGACCATCCCTTAACGTCACAGTCTCCACCCCTTAAATGTAACTGAGAATCAGTACATTAGGTACATTACAAATGATAAATGTTTGTAATTTAGGTTTGCCCCCTTATAGAGAGAGTTCAGGAAAAGGAGAGAGGTGAATTACGAAAAGAAAATCAATATAAAAATGAGATCAGTTACACAAATTTTACTTCATATGTTTCACAGACATAATCATACCAATGCACAACCATGATTAAAGCATCAGTCAGCCTTAGCTACATCATCCCATGGCTGTGGCCATAATCACAATTTAAATCTGTCAGATTCAGCCAAAGGGTTATACAGTGTAGAGAGCTCAGTTAACTGGCTCTCATAGTTACTGGTCTGGCTTCAGTGATACAGAAATGCATCTGAGCAAGCAACAACTGAGGGTGCACTAATTCATACTGTGGTCACTACCCAAGGTCAGTCAGGTCAAGTCAATATTATTTATACAGCCCAATATCACAAATCGCCAACTTCCCTAAAAAGGCTTTACAATCTGTGCATCATATGACATCTTTTAACTTTGGGCTTTCTGACCTCATCAATATGAATAAGTAAATAATTAAGATATTGACAGCTGCACACTGTTGAGACACTATTGAGTGATTTCAATTGCTGGACATGATAGGTTAGTAATCTTCTTTAGTTATCTTTTAAAATGTATTACTTGGCAAAGCTTTACACTTATTTGACTGTACACTATGGCTAAACTGCTAGCATAAAAAATGGACAGTGTAGATCTATCTTTATGGGACAATATCATTATGGAAAAAAATGCAAATAAAAAAATGCAGTGATAACCTCAAAGAAAAAACAGTCTCCCTGCATCACATTATCGGCATAACACGAAAGGTATAAAATGCAGGATTTTTATTAAAAATCTATTTACAGACTCATAAAAAAGAAATCTCTCTCAATCATCTTTAATGACCAACTATAAGTGCGGTGGTGTGTTTTTCTGCAAAGACACTGCCCTGTGCCTGTGTTCCTCATTTTCTTCTTGTTTGCTGTGTTGGGGACTATTTTGGGTGGCAGCCTTTGGGTATAGTTGTACAGTCCCCCCAGCCAATGGCAGTGCGCAGGACTTCATCAAGAAGTCGTTACCAGCAACGCAGCAAAAGATATGATAACAGATACAACATGGCAGCAAAGAAGTGTAAATACAGTGAGGCAAAACACAGAGTTGACCAGAGTCATTTCAAAACCGGAGTGAATCTGGAGTTGGCCTGTTGTCCATTGGACAGATTAGAGCTGGCGTTTAGTCTGATTAGCCTGCTAACGTGCAGCATTTCTATTGCGACAAATGTATTATTCCTGCATAGCTTACAATGTATGTAAAGCACACAACCTTGTTAGGATGCTGCAGATGGGCATATGTGTCAGGGCAGCAGGCGTGTGGCTCTGCTGGGCTGGAGACAGGGGCCAATTTTAAATATCTGTTCACAAACTCTGACCAGAAAATACTGCACATTTTAATGTTAAAGTTAAACATCAAAATATTCAGCATGACAACATTACGCCAGCAATCAACAAGCCCTCCTTATTTTGTCATTCACTTTGCTGAAGCTTAACGAAAATATAAAAATGTGAAATGTTCACATAACAAACTTTTTATATATCACTTGCATTAACTGAAGCTTTGTTCTTATTGGTTTCTTAACAATTTGAGCAGATCATGCTAAAAATGATTGATGACTGACTTTTAAAAATACATTCTGACAGTTTTCCGCCATCAATAATACAATTCTGTAGCTCTTGATCTGATGGAAACACACATACAGACACCAGCCATTTTCCACAAAATTGTGGGTTGTGAAAAAAGACGACACTGGAGAGAATGCTTCCACTTATCAGAAAGAACTCCCCCAGACAATTCAAATTAATACTGTTTTGGTCCTAACTTAATCCTCGATGTTTAAGTTAAACATCAAAATTGAGAAAAATTGCAAAAGTAAATAAATATATATATATATATGTATGTAAATTAAAAACTAGTGGAAGGTAAATGACACTTGACTCGAGCAATATGTGCCTTTTTGATAAATAGATGTAATGTAGATTCCTGACATTTATTTATACCTCTGTTCCTTGTGTCTTATGTGTACACTGCCAAAGAGCTAAGGCCAAGTTAGAGGAAAGAAGAAGCATTACACAAGAAGACAGGACAGCCCATAAAGTCAATTTTATAAAGTGTGATGTGGCATGGTGCACTTGTTACCATTCTGTTAAACAGAACATGCAGCAATATGACACTTTTTGAAACCAAGACAATGGAAGAGTGGATACATCTGTTTGTGTGTTGTCATTCTTTACTATAACATCATAAACCTAAAAGTGGCTCTTTTAAGCATGAGCACATCGTCTATTACCATGCCCTGTCTTTCATAAAGCTGTATTTCTCTCAAAATGTGTCTTGCTAAATGATTTGTGTGCGATGCCCTTGGTTCAAATTAGGCCAGCATCCTTTGTTTTACTTTCCTAACTCTTATATCTTCCCATCACTCCACTATCGCTATCTTTAAACATGTTAACATGCAAACATGCAGTATTTTAAGGCGCTATAGCAGCAAGTGTTCAGGATTTGTGCCTCTTGTCCTTGTCATGTTTCTTTACTGTCGACTCACAACAATCTGTATCTCTAGCAGTGGCATCAACATATATGTCAGCATCATCACCATTACCATCAACTGTCCAATTCTCACACACAAGTTCATTACCTTGAGCATCATGCGGCACTCTTCCAACTGTAAGGGGATGTGCGGTTGAAGGGGGTCTAAAGTGTGGGGCTAAGCCCAGAAGAGAGAGGCCTCTCTGGTGTGAGGAGGGCAGGATGAATGTGGCGCTCAGCACTGTCTGCATCCAGGAAAGAGTCAGATGTGAGGAGGGATGGTAGGAGATAAGTCCACTTCAGCAAACTCAATGGGACACTTCAGTACAGGCGCAGCACTCACCCTGAGCACTGTCTGTCTGCCTGTCATGACAGAAAGGGACATAGAGAGAAGGACTTTGATAAATTCAGCATGGATACAGATTCAATAACATGGCACTGGTGCAATATCAACATCCAACAAAGGTAACGTCATGTGGGTGGGTGCAGACTGCAAGCACAGTGACAGAGACAGATTGGGTGTCTGAGAGGGACAGATAGCCTTACAGCCAACCTCCACTCACTCATTGAGTGAGATAAAGAGGAACATTCACACACATACACACACGCACGCACACACATACACAAATATACTCCTCCCCTGGCATTCAACCAATTGTATTGAGAAATAACTCAACCCTTAACATGGACAAATAGGTGTGGATAAGGCCTGCGATGGGTCTGCTGAAAATTGCCGATTCATCACAAATTTCAAACAAACAGATTAGAAGAAGACTGTTGTGGTATTCAAATGGACTTATAGGATTTGTCCATGTATACACTCCACCGTACTGTGTGAGACTTGGGAGGGTATGTGAGCACGAGAGTGTGTGAGGGTGCCAAAATAGTGACAGGCCATTCTTCTACAAACAGGTTTTCAACAAGCTCTTATCTCTCTTCTCCTCTCTCCTCGTCCATTCTCTTGTTTCTTCCTCTCCTGGAAGAAAATGCCCTTTGATTGCATTTCTTTCAAAAATATACTTGCTACATGCAGTCTATTTGTCAGAAAGGCAGTATTATATCAGGTAAGAACCAGGGATGTGTGGTATGGCCCTAAAATAGTATCACATTATTTCAGGATGCAATGTTATCCTAGAAATTATATGACAAAATACGAAGTACAACTTGCCAAAGATTCAGATATGCTATGCTTAGCCGATGCAGTTTGTCTCCTTGGTTTAGAACTCCTGATACCTCTCCTGGTGAGATTTTTTGCTTCCCTCCTTATTTAAATGGGTTCCTTTGTTTTAGGTTAGTGTAATACCCCTTTCTGTAGTTGCTGTCTTCTTGTGCTTTTACATTTTATTCTGATTTCCTGAAGTCCTCCATCTGTTATTTTGAATCCAAACCATTTTCATACAACGGCAGTCCCTTCCCTTTTTGGAACTGACTGCTCCACTGTGAAGCCGATTGCAGTGTTACTCTTGCTTTCAGTCAGGCTTGTTGTTGCTGTGCAGAATGCTACAATACCATTAATTATTCAGAATATGGCCACTAACAAGATCTGCTTTTTTTGAAAAATATATTAAGAAATTATACAAATGATAAATTATTTTTAACTACATGTATGGCACATCACCAGAAAACTGGACAGTTAAAGTGAGAAAAGCAGAGGGTTCTTTTTTTGAGGGTGTGTGTGTGTGTTTGTGTGTGTGCGTGTGTCTGCGTGTGCGTGGGTGTGTGCCAGCGTGTGTTTTTGGGAAGGGTGGTCCTGTGTTTCCCCGTGACCTCAGTGGCCCAGGCTGCCTCTCTGTTAGAGCAGGGGCTATTAGACCATCAGAAAGTGGGAGCATCCCCTCTTGCCATTGTGATAAGATCAAGGCATTCCGATGGCCAGAGCGGTCATTAGCCTGCTCTCTAGCCCATAATGTCCCTCCATTAAAACACCCCGCTGCCATGGAAATGCAGCTGTGGCCATTTAAGTCCTTTCTTTGCCCTGCTGTCTCTCTGGGTCAATGACACACACACACACACAAACACACAATGCATCGACATGTTGTCTGATTAACAGTTACACATGCACACTGCTATCAGCCGGTCTCGTTCTCTCTGACACACACCCACGCACACAGATTCATGCAAAAAACATGCAAAAACTCTACTGTGAGAAAGTGATTCTGGCTCATGCGGGGTCATAGCCACCAGGACAGCGAGATGATCCCTGAGTCACTGCTGTGGCAGTGGGAATGGTGACAGTTAATACAGTAAGACACGCTGGACAGCTGAGTCATCACGCAGTTCAGCAAAATTCAGCTGCAAACACAAACATGGAAAGGGAGAAAACTAGGAGGATGACAGAAACATACATACAAACAGACAGCAGGAACACACTGATCAGGATAAACAAACACCTCTGGCTGTTCCGTAGATTTTGTGTCAAACAAACCCAACCCCCTGTAATCTTCATTTGGTCACTTCCAAACTTTCTCTTAGAGTCATCAGCGGACACCTCCTACGTTAAGATATACACACAAAAACTAGACCCTACAAAACCCAAAACTCACAACAAGTATGAAGCTTACCAAACCCTCTAGTGTTGCTTCTGGGGTCTCAGGTGTTATTGCACATACTGTACAGCACAATATTATCTAATTTGGTCCCCCAATTTTTTTATTTATCGTTTTTTATTCTTATGCATCAATTTAAAAAAATCCAGCATACGTAGTTTGACAGTAATTAGTGCAATGACAATTAAAAAATATTGAATGTTTAAAAATTAAAACCTGAATAAATCGAGATATCAGCCAAACCGTCATGAAGTAATAGTATCATAATGACTTTCATTGTCATAATTCTTCCTTTAACACAATTCCCCTGCTGTTCATTGTCACATAACAACACTATAACACTTATTTGTAACATACACAAAGTTGCTACAGAATAAAGAAACCGAGTTCAATCGAAACAAAATAAATTTAAACCGCAAAAAAAAAATCTCAAAAACAAATCAGCGAAGAAATAGTGCAGTATACGATAGAGTAACTGCTTGCTAAAAAAGTATTATCACTGACATTACTCAGAAATATCGTATGATCATCGGACAGCCATGACAGCCAACAGTCTGCTCAAACGGACGCAACTAAAATTAATCTGTGTTGCCCTCTAGTGGTCATTAGTGGTCAGTGTAACATTAAATGTAAAAACTTGGAGGGGCAGGGGCCAAGCCTTGAGCTTAAATTGTCATGGCAGAAACATAAATGAACATAAACTTTATAAACCTTATGATCTCATTTTTTCCCTTTTTAAAACTGCATAGTAAGTTAATGCAAGTGAACGAATGAAGTACAAACGCAACCCTGTGCGTAGTTCTATGTCTGAAAAATAATAAAAAAAAAACCTTAGCGTTACAGGAACGGCACGTGAAGTAAAAACAAATATACAAACCTCAGACATTTTTTTGTGAAATAGTCTCTCCAACTTCCAGAACCCATTTAAGTGGTGTCCCTTTTATTAAAGTACTGACATCGTTTTAACTTGGCACGAATTCTGTGGTTTTGCCGAGGACGTTGGTTTACTGCCGTTAGTCCATTCTCTGCTGCGTCACTTGCTGTTGCTAGGATACATTCAGCCTTGAAAACTTTATCTTCAAATCAAACGTAACTTTAAATTAAATTTGTAAAAAAATTTTCTCCTCCACCAAAAAGTAAGTTAAATGACTGTAAATATTGTCTTAATAGAATATATCTGACGATTGCCGTGCTTAAGATCAAGGTTAGCTAACTTGGTTTATTTTTTGGTTTGTTTGTTTTTGTTTTTGTATGTGTGAGTTAACAAAGTTGAGATGCTGTCGTTGTCTGGATGTGAATGTCAGAGTTAACCTTAATGTTTTTTTAGTTAGGTCAATTGCCAACGTTGCACTGGGCAGTTGTGAACACACCCAGTTATTTTATGTTATTTATGCGGTAGGTAACTAGGAGTTAGCTAACGTTAATTTCTACTTTTACTGCCGCTGCATTTAAGCTAGGGGTTGGCTTTCTTCCTATTTTTTGCTTTGTTTTGTTTTTTTGTTTGTTTGTTTTGTTTTACTGCAACCTGGCGGATACAAAGTAAGTAAAAGTAGCAAAGTAAGAGTAACTTTAAATTATTTTCCTAACTAGCTATGGTTACCAGATATTGATTGTTGGTAGAGAAGTGCCACTGTATTTTGTGACAGTCATGTCAATATTATAAATTCAGTAAGATATTGTATTTCGGCCTCTAATTAGCTATATTTACAAAACAGAATATATTACATTCATGCACTTATGCTATACAATAACTTTTAGTAATTTCAATCTTGGAGCTATTTTATTACAAAGAATAGAAAACATAAAGGAATGGATGTCTGCTGAGAACTGCTAGAATAGTACATTCACCCCAATAGTGTAATGTTAAGCAATTTGTAATACAGTTAAGTGTACTGACAGAACGACCAGAGAAACATATATGAACATAAACATATAACGCTACAGAATATCTCAGGAGTGATTTCTTGTTGCTTTTGGTTGGTAATTATGTCCTTAGTGCTATTTGAGGGTCCTCTACATTAGTAAGTCAAGGAAGAATTGACATCACATTAAACACAAGTCTATAACAAGCCAGCACCCAGGAGACCGCATATTTTAATGCTGATATCAGCACAGCTTTTTAGACTTTGCTGTTATTCAAATCACTCATAATAGTTCTGCTGTAGACAGTGGTTTTGAAATCCTCCATCTTGGTCCATTTTTCAGCACTATTTGGATCAAATGAGTTTACTCCACCAGCAGAGACAGCAGACTGGGCAGCCTGTCCAGATCACAACTCAAGGAAAATCTGGTTGCCTCAGTGGGCCACCAAAAACACCTGATGTTGAAGCACAGATGGCTCAGCAGGCCCACCAAAATATCCAAACCCGCCTATTAATGGCAGAGTCATTTCAGCACTACCGGTAAGAAAACCTCAGAGTTTGAAGCTTGGACAGAATCAAGATTCATTTACTGATGTTCAAAGGATCTATAGTATTCAGGTTTATTCCATGACTTAAGATCAATAAATGAATTTAGATATGTTCAAGTGATCATTTTGTAAATACATCAAAATTAAAGGCAGATCATCTAAATGAACTTGGAAATGTTAGATACACTTTATCATGTATCAAATTTAAAAATCATTTGGACCAGCTGCATGTTTTTCTTCAGAGCTTGTTCCTTGTCTGAATGCACTTTACTACTTGTTTTAAAGCAGAGGTGAGTTGAAGCAGTGTCTAAATCAAGTTAGTAAGCCTTGTAAGTAACTGTTTTCAACCTGGAAAATATGCTCAAAGCACTCCATAAACTTAATCAGCCCGCAATGACTGCTTTCCCAACATTTATTGTGCATCAGCTTTTCTACTGTGCTTGCTGGCATTTACACTTATTCTATGTCCTCAGCAGGCTCTATGTCTTCAGCTTATATTAGTTTAGCACCCATGGTAGAAGGGATGGGGCAGTACACCCTAAATTCCAGCAAATTGTTATCAGAGCATTCTGATAGAAGTAATGCATGTTAGGCTGTCTCATTTATATACTGAATGATCTAATTTCAAACAAGCCTTGTTGCATTACTTGTCATCCTAAGACATAAAGCTCAGCCAAACTTCAATAAATATGATGTCACCGTAACCTCAGACCCTGTGTCAACAGAAGAGAGGATCTGCCTAACTGTGTATGAAAACAAGGTGAGAATATGGGGAAAAGGGACAAGTGAACAATTCTTTTAATGATGAATCAAAAACCTCTGAGATTATTAATAATACTAAAAAATACAATCATTTGTTTAAAGTCTGAGTAAAAGTGCAGAAAGTAATGTCGGAGAAAGTTAAAACATTATAACAGTTAGCAATTCATCAGATTACTTAATTTGAGTTAGACAATTTATATTACTTTTTTATATTTCACCTTGGTCATTCTTCTAAAGCCTAGTGTTTTTAAATGAATGCAGTGGGTTAAATATAAACAATTTTCACGGTCTTAATTCTTAAGAAAATTGAATATATATAAATTTCCCAAAGCAGGGTTTTTTAGTTACTTCAAGAATAGGCATGATGGTGACTGAGTTTTGTGTATATGGAAGTACATATGCTCATGACTGCAGTGATAATACTGACAGTTCAAATAAAATATGTTTTGTTTTGTTTTGTTTTTTTTGTCTGACAGAAAGTTGTGCCACTAATTGTAAAGAACTCTGGCATCACAACAGTTCATTTAAGTTTTTGGACAGCTGACTTAGTACAGAATGTTTTTACTGTAAGGGAATGGAAACGTCATGGAAATGTTATCAGGGCAGTCAAGAAACATGCTCTTGAACCAGGTATAAGGCAGACACTCACGATCATGTGCAACACCTGCAAGAGAGAGCCTATACAGATTTTATTGTTGTTGAATATTGGTGTAAGTGGAAAGTTTTGCATTTTCCAGCAGTAGTCCAATCCTGTACACCGCTCTTCATTGTGGATTCACCAGGACAGAGAACACACAAACATTTGGCCTGGGACTTTAGCAAAGAGAAAAAAAAGGAGCACCCCACGTGCATTGTATATATATATGCATATATTAAAAGAAATAATAATAATAAACAAGCAAAACTATTTAGTTCAACAACTCAAAGAAGAGATAATTTGAGATTTTGTCAAGACTGAGTCAAGAATCATTATTGGCTTGTTATAGTGCAATTCTTTATTACTACTTTGCAAAATCTAAGTACTGTAAATATAATTTTTATTTAGTTGAGACAAGTTACTATTCATAATTCCGTCCTTCATTCCAGCAAGCAGTCATGTGTTAAGTTAGGTTCTGCACAGTCAACTGTCAGTGTGTATGTGGCTTGTCAATGAAAATGAAAATAATGAAGCCAACAGCAATCAACTCTGGATAATTTACTTTTTTGACTTGTCACAAAGTACCACACTGCATATACATTTCATTTCCTCTTCCTTTTCTCTTCTATGTTGATTCTAGGGGCAATTTATAAAATGAAGGTCCATTTCCACTCTAAACATGCAGGCTTCTTTGAACAGTTACTGTTCTTTAAGTTTGAAACCTGCCAGCAGTCCTCAGATAATTTTTATATTGTTCGCCTCCTGGAAGTCATACATCTAACATCTTTGAGTGAAGAGCACCTCCCAGCCAAGACAAACTCATTGTACAACCAACAACTAGAGATGCTGCTTACTGCTGGAGGGTATGACCATTTAATATCATGTACAAATCATGCTTTTTGTGAAATATTACATAGAATCATCTAATACAGTTTTTTTGTGACTTATTACACAGTTGAAAATGTATAGGTTAAAACCTTATTTGATAGTCTTTTTTAGATAGAAAATCAATTTAAAGACAATAATAACAACAGTCCTGTTGTCTTTTGGTTACTTCCTGACAGTCTCCATTCATGTGCACTGTTCAGAGTTTTGGTTTAAGTATTATGAGACATCTGTGTTGTTACTGATGTTGCTGTTAGTGTATTCTATCTTTCTTTTTTCATGCCAGCAAGGAATCTGAGAAATCAAAGAGTCTTATTCCTGTGGTGCTGTTGAAGCGTTATGGGATACCAGACAGTATAAAAGAGTGTCGAATATCTAACATGTATGTATTATTATGTGCCCACACACACATACACACACACATACAAAGTACAAAGTGAGGAACATTTGTACCAGATAATTTTTTTTTCTTAACCATTTCATGTTTTCAGCTGATAAATATTAACCTTATTGACAACCAGACATGTCAGGGCAATGTACTGCAATGGAAAATAAGTCTATTTATAAGTAATGATTCATCTTTGAAATATTGAAACTCATCTCATTCCACCGTGAGTAACAGCAGCGCACTGTTGTGATTGGACAGACCAGTTCTCTTAATGACTCATTGAAACGGTATCATCTAGTGATTCACTACATCAGCATATTTCCTCTGCACAACTATTTCTATTGTGACAGACACCTGTTTTTGTACTGATAAAGGCCACTGTGTTAGGCATACTAGTTTAAAGGACACATGCGGAAAAACAAACTGATTCAGAGAAAGTAAATGAAACACCACAAAAAGGCATATGTTTTCAGGGCAGGAAACATGGTGCCCAAATGTTATAACTTATCTTATCTACCTGTAAAAAGTGATAACATTTTTCACTTGGCTGTGATCTCCTTAGGGTCCTACAGAGACCTTTGACCTGGAAGAACTACTCCAGAAGATTCCATCTACTGCTGCATCTTGAAGAGCTTCATCTGAGGACACAGATTAAGAAATACAATAAGAATGATGTGCCCTTATTCAGACACAAAAGCAACAAAAACATTTTTATTCTGCAGGTGATGTATCTCTCACACACAGCTTACATAAAGAAGTTGATCAGAATGCAGCAGTTAGTTACACACAAACATAAAACATTGTGTCCTCAGATTGCAGATTTCCCTGAGGGTTCATCAGTGCATCTGGCCGGGAGCAAGGCACTGGTGACTTTTGTAGACCTGTCAGAGGGTTTTGAAAAAACAAGTATTTTCGCCAGCTGGGTTCTTCTTGTGGATGCAGGGCTGGTCTATCTGCGGTTCTGCAAAAAGTAAGAACAGACAAAAAAGGAAGGGGGCAAATAAGATTAAGTGATAAATTCCATGAGAAAAATATTACTATTATTTTTTATTGAGTCTTTCCCCTTTCTATTTAATCAATAGGCACACCTATAGTTGAGTAACTGCAAAATAAAAGCAGCTAAATTAATAAAAGACAGCTCTGAATAATTGCTAAAAATATAACACATCATGATAATAAACTTCCCTAATGTTGCACCACTTTCTTCATAATTAAGAATTGAGAAATCCGGCTTAAAAGCGCAAGATTGACCAATTTTGCCATACTTAGTTGTCTGACAACATCAAGCTGTACTACCCTGGGTCTGGGATGCATAGGGAAAAGAAATACAGAAAAGTAGAAGACCTTTTTTTGTAGTACTGTAGAGGCATGGCATCAACTTTCTTTTCTGAATTTCTGGGCTTCTCACTAATTCAAGCTGATAAATAGCTCAGCCTTTAACATCGTGCATGATAACATATGAATTTGTATGCAGTTACACATATGATTTCAAGGAGAACATGAGGGTCAAGGTTGACTTCATCATCGACCGCTTACCACTGCGTATCCAGCACAGAGCAGTAGAAAGGGTATACAAGCAAAAAATGAGGGAGATCCTGTTTCCTACTGGACAACTTTCTTCACAGCAACCAGTTCTACAAAGGTCAGACTACTTTGAGGACAAATCTGTCTCTAAAATTAAATTTCTTCTGTGCATTACAAAGGCTTCAACTAAGTTCTGATATTATTTCTGAACTTCTCTGTCTCATTTATCAGTCTTTTAGAGACAGAGGCCAACCCAGAGCAGCAAACAGCCATTCAACACATTGTTGCTTGTTCTGCAAAGCCTGCCCCTTACTTGGTATTTGGTCCACCTGGCACAGGTATTATAAATGGATGTGTATGTGAATTTCACTTGGTGTTAACATATAAAAAATTATATTCAAAACCATTTATTTTTATGTGTGTTGGTCAGGCAAAACAGTGACTTTGGTGGAAGCCATCAAGCAGATAGTTAAAACTCATTCGTCGTGCAACATCCTGGCTTGCGCTCCTTCCAACAGTGCAGCAGATCATCTCTGTGAGAAAATGCTGGAAAAAGCCATCGACAAGAAAGTGGTGTATCGCTTCTATGCTTTAAGCTGTACAGTGAGAAATATTTCCAAGATGAAAAAGGTCTGGACTCTGTTTTTTTTCTTTCATTTTTTTCCTAGTTTCTCAAAAATAAACACACAAAGACATTAACAAAATGAAAACACAAACACTAAGCAAGTTACACACACAAAAATTTCTGACAAGGATTGTTTGAAGTCCACAAAATACCAGTTATATAAGACATTTATAAAAAGTTTAGCTGCTTCACCATAGTTAAATTACACATTTCATTTTCTAATATCCTGCTGTTTTATCTTAAAAGTAAACCCTGAATCGTATATCCTGACCCACATATGCATGTGTACTGTTCCTGTGTTTGTCTGTATATGTACATATGTGCTTTGTGTTTTTCTGTAGTTTGACTGCAATTTGAACCCCACAACAAACACACTTAATACTCCTCCTAAAGAGGAGCTGATGAAGTATAAGATCATGGTCACCACATTGATAACTGCGGGAAGGTATAGTCTATAACAGTGAACTACTAGTTGAGCCTAATTTCTATGTTGAGTGCTGTTACATTAAGTGTTGTAAATTAATGTTAAATATTTCCTAGATAGCATTCTCAGATTCATTTGAAATAGAAATATTGTGTAAATTTAAGTTTCCTTTTTTTCTCCTTTGTTCTCTTTTTTAGGCTATTTTCAGGAGGGATTCCTGTAGATCATTACCATTACATCTTTGTGGATGAGGCCGGTCAGGCTACAGAAACAGAGAGTATCATCCCAATAGCAGGTGGCAAAGAAAGGTCCATTGTTGTTACTATATTCTATACTGTATTTTTTATTCTATGGAGTGTTTCCCTGTAACATTTCTCAACAGGTTTAATGAAACTAAAGTCATGCCAGGTAGTGCTGGCTGGAGACCCTAAACAGTTAGGACCAATCATCCAGTCGAGGATGGCAGTAAAACATGGCCTGGGTGAGAACTGTGTATACCTTTAAGATATAAACACTGGTATGTCTGATCTTTCTGAATAATAAACAATTATATCAGGTAGCTGGTGTATTAAAGGTTTATTTCATGCAGAGTCTGAACTTAGGAGTTACAGTGTAAAGTCTCTCTCTCATCAGATTAATAACTTTTAATCAAATATTATCCGAATGCTGTTTATTATTGCCCAAACTGCAAGGAACTTGTAAGATATTTCCGCCACGCAGGTATGCCCTTATTGGAGCGTCTGATGACTGAAAACAAGCTTTACAAGTCAAACGAAACAAATGGATACAACAACCGGTTTGTCACCAAATTACTGAGAAACTACAGGTGCGGCTGTGGTTTTTATTTAAAAACTTGATGTTTTACTTTGTCTTGTCACAGTGTTTTACACCACTATTTCATATCTCAGCGTACTTGTTCATGTTTTTCCCCAGTTTAAATTTTGTCCATGGTGTTTTCATTTCACCCCTCTTAGGTCCCATCCTGCAATTCTGAAAATTCCCAATGAGCTCTTTTATGAAGGTCAACTTAAAGCGTTTGCTCATAAAGAAAAACGTAGTCTGTACTGCAAATGGGAATGCCTACCCAAGAAAGTAATGAAGAATCACACACAGATGCGCTTTTCTGTCTTACTTCACTCTCTTTTCTCTCTGTCTTACTCTCTTTCTCTCACCAACACTATTCTCATTTCTCTGCCCCGTGTCTCAGGGTTTTCCTTTGATCTTCCATGGAGTGGCAGGTACTGAAGAACGTGATAACAACAGCCCCTCTTTTTACAACACAGCAGAGATTGAGGTGTTAAAGGAATACTTAAAAGCTCATGTTGACCACCTTCACAAAAAGGGTGTGACCAAAATTGATCCAAGTGAAATTGGCATCATCGCCCCATACAGAAAACAAGTGAGTATGATACTGTCCAACTGTCCATGGATATGTTGAAAGATCCTTGGTGGACCACAATCATTTTTTTCTTCATAGACCACCATTATAAAAGCAGATCTGTAAAACAGGTGACAGCTCACCTCTAAAGGTAAACAAGGTCAATTATAACTCTTTGTATTTTAAACATTTACTCTATCTGAGACTTTCTCAGAGAGCTTAGAAAGAGGAAAATGCAAAAAAAAGTTTAAGTTTGATCAAGCACTTTATTGACTAACTCTATATCTGGTAGGGTTATCCTTGTTAACCTTAACTTATTTTCTCTGACAGGTGGCAAAAATCCAGAGAGCCCTGAAGACAGACAAAGATCTCAAAAAGGAAGACTTGGAAAATGTGCTGGTATGGAGATACAGTGTGACGTGTAATGTATGTTTGTTCCTAAAAAAAATGTTTGAGAGAGACCTTGGAATGCTAACAGACTCTGTTTTTTTTAATTCTTTTATAGGTTGGCACTGTGGAGAAGTTTCAGGGTCAAGAGTTTAATGTGATTCTGGTGTCCACAGTACGCAGCATTCCCAAACTGACTGCAAAGAACCAAAGATTCACTCTGGGCTTTGTTAATGATGAGAAGGTGAGAACAAACTAACAAATAGCTCAAGAACAAAATCTTGTTTTGTACAAGATTGCAAGAATAAAATACATGCTAATTTTAGTATTCTGATAATTTTGTTGCAATAACCTTCATGTTTATTAAAAAATAATAAATAAATAAAACATTCCTAACACTATCACTATTCATAATTGTTGCACCAGTAGATTGATTCCCAAACACTGGTTTTCACGTGCACTTCTAACTTAAAATGTCTTCTCAGAGGTTCAATGTGGCCATGACGAGAGCAAAAGCCTTACTGATTGTGGTTGGAGATCCTAGAGTTTTGACAACTAACAAAATCTGGAACAAGTAAGGACTGAAATCCTCATCAGGCTAATTCTTTGTCAGTGGAGAAGGATGGTTGGAATATACATAGCTCCCACATGCATCTTATATTGACTGATTTTTCAGATTTATCCATTACTGCTACAAAGAAGGAGGTTACCGAGGTATTACAGTCTTTGATGCTGAGGAAGAGGAACGTACACCGACTACTGTGCACTCACCTCACCTCTGGTATTATGCACATTCACCCATACCAGCACACAATTTGTACTGTCTTTCCTTCGTTCAAAAATTACAGACTAAAGTATTTTTGTGTTCCCACCTTGCAGCGAAGAGTGATTCAGCAAAAGCTGGGCCCCAGGTGAAGGAACCAATAGACCTCACACTCCAATCTTTACAGTATATAACCTTAAAAAAATACAAATAAAGAACTGGATGAGAAACTGACGTTCTGGTAAACAGTCCCAAATGATTTTTATACCCAGGACAGATGCTAACAGCATATCTAAGAGCATATCCTTTGTTATACAGATGTAAGTTATTCAGTTTGTGAATAGCATACCGTTGTTATGTTTATGGATGTAAATACAATTAAGTTAATTTTTTTATAAAATATATACTAAATTAGTTCGATTGCACATCTGAAACCTGATTACGGCTTTTAATGAGTCCTTCATTTTTCTCACAATCCCACTGTAAAAAAATGTATTATAATAACGGAATAATTTTCAACTCTTTAGAGTAATGGCAATAGTGTTTAGTTTTATTGGTCTTCGACCCAGTTGATCGTGTGAATAATAACAAAGAAAGAAGGATTGGAAATGTAATGACTGTTACGTGGGACCAACAACTACAAAAAAGTTGTCTGGCGGGAAATCTGTAAACCCGCAGGTGTTCAAACTCTCTTTTGTGTCACTTGTGTAATTACAAATAATTTCCCTGGAAATGGGAGAACGGGTGAGCCTTCGGCCCTCTCAGCTCTTTCGGTTTCTCTGGCTCACTGTGAGCCAAATCACATCATGAGTCATGTATTTGCAGTTTCGCTTTATTCATCGACTGTACGTGTTTGACTTGATAAGTTTCGTTTCTGCGAGTTGACATACTTGGTTGGTGCACCTGCTTTATGTAACAGAGCGCGGCGGTGTCAGTGTTGCCTCTCCGCAGTGCTGGAAACAGCAAAACACCGCCTGTGTGGACTGTCTGGTAATAGAAAACAACTTACACTTCAAGGGGTTTCCTGAGATGCGACTATAAAAACCCTGTATTTTGATGCGCTTGTTTTTGTGGAGGCGAAAAATCTAAATATTTTCTTATTTGAATACCTTCGATCATTTAATTCTCGATCAGAGTCAACATGAAGTTAGCATCACGCTGTCTGACTGGACTCGACTTCTTTGAGTTTTTAAAGGAAACTGACCGAACATCCATTACAGACAAATTTGAACTACGAGACATTTACAACGTTGAGTTCAGGGACAGGTGAGTTATGCATTTTGTTGGAGATTTGTGCTTTACATTTCGTATGCTCTGTTTTTTTTTCTCATGACGTTTCTTAAGTAGTGGTTTCTTAAGGAATCTCCACTGACATAGGCTTGATTGTATAAAAATAAGTTTATTACAAAGAAGTCCAGCGTCATCCGGACATCCTGGTTTGCATGAGAGAAGATTCTGCGCCAATATAAATCTCCCCCCTTACATCTCAAACACCCCACTTATAAAGGTATTGCATAGGTCACATCTTGCACAAAGAAAGCAATTTGTGAATTTGATGGGTCCCACTTCCTATAACAGGAAAAGGTTCCATTATTATCAATATTTCTTATTCTTTCTCACGGCCTCTGACTGAACCTTCCAAACCATTTAAGGCTGTATCATTAGACACGACACATAATATAAAATGTATATTTGTGTTTATTATAGGAATCCGGGGATCAAGGATGCAAACTTCGGTTCGATCCTCTATGCCTTGAAAGTGTCCAATAAAATAACAGTACGAAAAGGCCAAGTTCGCTTCAAACCTTCTGTGAGTATTTTAAAGTAATAAACCTAAGTCATGAGTTTTCCGATGTTAATACAATGGTAACCGCTTTTAATAAGTGATGATTTAGAACTGTGCAGTTTTCGGCTTTCATCAGCTGTAATATAATATATATATATATAATTATCCTTTAGTGTCATGTAAAAATTATAGTAAATAGTCGTTTTGAATGTCAATTTTCACATTTTATTTAAAGTCACTTTATTGTTGCAAGAAGAGTTTTCAGACTGTCAATAAAGAGGAACTGCAAAACTTTGTGTGTTTTCTGGCTCATGCTCTGGGTCAGACACAACTTTGTTTAAGTTCTGTGGTGGTATATCTTTGCATATACAAAAAAAAACTTTTTAAACAAAAATTTAAACCATGAAATTATAAGTTCAATTACCTTTTGTCATTTACATGAAACAACAAGTTACTGTAGAATAGATGTAACCTGACTGTGTTATCATTAATGACTTATAAAAGATATAATCTTAAAATCACTTGTTTGCAGTCAGGGGTTGAAGTCTATTACATACCTGACAACCATAAATGGACTGGTTAATAGGTGTGGGCGTGTGAGGGAGCCTGTTGGACTTATTACATGCAACAGTTTGCATGAAGACAAAACTCACTCACGCTGATCCTGTTCACAGGTCACAGCTCATTATCAGGACCAGTGGCATTCACACAGACGCTGTCAGCCAGAGCCCCCCCAGAGTGGAGCTACCAGTCCTGGAATAGTGCAGAACGTCTCCTCTGGAGATGGAGCAGAAACAGGAGTTCGAGCCCGAAGGACACTTGCTAGTCGTCTGATGAAAACACTCAAGACAGACAGGTGAAAGAACTATTTAGTGACCATGCTCCCAAAAACCTTTTCTGTGAGAGGGTTTGTTTTCACCTCTACCTGAAATGACAGGGGTACTGCAGATTTTCTTAAACATTTCTGACACTTACAATTCCTTCCACTACTTGTTTCTACACAGCATTTTCACTTAGATCAAATAGGTTTAACATTTTTCGTAGACAAACTTTAGTAATTTTGAAGTAATTTTAAAAATCATTGTCAACATATGAAGGTTGCACTCTGGAGTCCAGGCCCACAAAAAAAGGCTTAAATTACTGATAGGATGATGTTGTGGCAGATATTGACAGTATGATATCCCAAAGAAGAGATGACACTGGATTCACCGTGACAATGTTTATTACAGGCCTGGGTTCTTCACAATCCGCGCATGCAGTATGAGTCAGAGAAAAGAGAACAAAGAGCTCTGTGCAGTTACAGGACTATATAGGCAGATACAGATATAAACACATAAAAAATGACAAACATCTTCCTGAATGGCCCGATCCTGGATAACAGGCTTACTTGCGCCGTTTCACAACCTTAAACCTGTAGCTCCTCTAACATACATAAACATCTCCTATCTCGCTAACCATATATGTTCATGGTATTACATCCTCACAATTACATATATAGTCTTAATGGTGATTTTTTTGTTAAGTGTCACACTGATCTGCAGCGTTTTTTAAGAGTGCATCACAACCTTTACTCCTTTTGCTCCCACAGGGCTCAGTTTATCTCGAACAAACGTGGCATCTGCATCAACTCTGATCAGCCGTTTGAGAATGGGAAACTTTGCCTGTGTGTAGAGGAATATGAGGTAATAATATGATGAAACTTCAGCGTTCCCTGATGATCATCTGCTGAATTAGACAAAGAAACACTTGTTCATGGTACATACATGTGGGACTATGTCTTTTCTTTGTAAAACAGTGTGTAGTGAAACTCAAGGTGGAAAACAGTGGATCTGAAACATTGTATTTCACCCACTACACCCCACTGCACTGGCTTAAGTACTTCAACCTGACTGATGACCACAAAGTGACCAGGACAAACCCTCTGTGTCTAAAACCAGGTAATGTAACCATCAGCAAGCCATATTTGCTCTGCTAAAAGAAAATTTATGGACATAATGTACAATAATGAGTAGAAAATACAAATTTTTCCCTGTTGTTTTCTTTTCTCAGGTAGCAGCTATGAAATCCAGGTTGAATTCTGCTGCAGTTTGGTTGGTTTCTATCCAGCTACACTTGCCTTTGAATTCAAACCAGACCTGCAACCCTCCACCACTGCATTTTACATTGTGCGCTATATTGAGGCTCAGTGCATAACTGCCTTAGGACGGGAGCTGGCACCTATAGCACCCTACAAACCTCGCTCCCTTCCTGCCTGGACACCTGAGGTTGATTACAGCATTGTGGATGGACTGCGACCTGAAGGGTTTGTCTACTCAACACACATTTAAGTATACCACAGATAAAACTGCTAAAATGCCACATGTCTTCTAGTGATGTATCCTACTTTTTCTATCTTATCTACTCTTACCAGACTGTCAGTGATGAAGCTAAAAAATGTGGTAGAGTTGAAACAGTATCCGGTGCCACCATATATGAACCAGTTCATCGATTCACTGAAGAAATTCACTGTCTCCTCTGATTCAAGGTAAATTCACTTTACTTTCTGATGTTGTTTACTGACATAGATAAGTAGTTAAAGGATAGTGCTGGTGTAATGACTATATATCACTTACATTACTGATTTTTTTGGATGTGATGTTTGTATATTTTAGACAGACTGGTTTTGTCATGTAAGTGTTACTGCAGCAGCATTAGAGTCCAAATTTAGTATTGGGATTTGGCTCCTCAGTTCTGTTTCAGTTCAGTGCTAGTCTTTCATTTTACCTGTAATGGTGTAGTGGTCTTCCTCATCTCTGATGTAAAAAATATCAGAATTCCACACAGTGAAAGTAAGTTAAAGTGTGCAACCTGCTCATGGAGGATGCACAAACTGAAAAAAGGCTACTACATAACAGCACCCTTTAGACTAGAACTAAGACTTTTAAGAATAGAACCAATCTGCAGGACCAGATTTTTGAACTGCTAAACCTTTATCTGAAAACCGTCTATTTCCAGAACAA
>JAQNCA010000002.1:14126375-14142179 GCA_029783725.1 Acanthurus tractus | reverse complement strand
AAGAATAGAACCAATCTGCAGGACCAGATTTTTGAACTGCTAAACCTTTATCTGAAAACCGTCTATTTCCAGAACAAAAGTATTGCAGTGCTATTGGTTCACCATTGAGGTAGAGCTCTGAGCTCCTTCAAAGAAACAGCACTGAGCCACTGAAATGGAAATACTGATGATAGTAAGCCAAAAAATGAAAGGAGTCACAAGAGCCAGAAAGAAAACCTAACTGCTTGTAAGAAAAGGAGAATAAATGGAAGAGCATTATCACCCCACATGTGTCTGGGATTTCTTTCATTCATTTTAATATGAATAGTCTGATTATTCAGCTGCAATGCAAATCAAAGGTGGTTCCGGGGAAAAAAATGACGCAGCAGCACCATGGTGGAAAGTTAAAGCAGAGTCTACATGTTTAGAAACATAGTCCAGACTGAGTTCAGTTGATGTGTTAAGCTAAATATGCAAGTGGACCACAAGAAGAAGTTGTCTCTGAACATAAATCAGGCAGTGGTGCAAATGAATGTGACACATGATTGGGAAAACACTCTCCAGAATAATGCTTGCACTACCATGAAGTTTGTTGCTTTTCCTTTGGTCTGTTTAGAAGGGCCTTGCTGGAAAGTCCCTTGAGCTGGGAGAACTACTCTAAAAAGTTTCAGCTGCTGCTGTATCTGGAAGAGCAACAGATGGAGGTGGACATCAAGAGATACAACATCCCTAACAGTGAAAGAGACGAGGCCGTCATGACCAGAGACACCACCAACAAGAAACTTCTCATTCTGGAGGTTCATATGTGCCAGGCCATTCACTCACAAAAACACTCCTTCCTTTAACTTGTTCATGCTCTCTGTCACTTACAGATTTTTAAGTTAATTTGCAAAGGCAAAGCCATTACCTGATGACACTGCATCTGTGAATCATTTGAGGAGAAAATTAATTAGACAAATACATATCATTATTACACCTTATCACAGTGCAGAGAACAGCAGTATAAGCTAGTGATGACATGATTGTGTTGGTTTCATTTTCAAGATTTTCTGATATCCCAGTTGGCTCTGGTCTTTGTGCTGTTCAGGGGATGTGCATTAGACATAAATCTGAAAAAAAACAACAACAACAGACTTCAACTTGAAAAAAACAAACACTGAATTATAAAATTTCAAGAGCTTATTTTTAGAAGAAGATAATGATCTCTTGTACTTAAACATTGATACATAGATGGTACACTGGCTTAAGTTCAGTTATGTAATCCTGACAGTGTGTTATGATGCGCTGTAATTATGAAAAAATCCCAGGAGAGCAAAGAGAGAAATTATAGTTTAACGTTTAAAATTTCGGACAGTGGATTGTGATGTAGTCTGAAAAGAAAAAAATCACACTTAATTTATTCAACTGCCAGGTACCTGGTGTATCTGAGAACCGCCCATCTGTATTACGAGGGGATGCGCTGCTGGCTTATCCTACAGGAGAAAATAAGGTGAAGTACCGCGGCTACGTCCACAGTGTGCAGCTTGACCGCGTCAAACTCGGCTTCAGCTCAGAGTAAGATCATGACATCACACTGAACCACAACAACTAAAACATTAGAATATGGACTCATAAATTTTGTATGTGTCCAAGATTCACAAAGTTTGTCTCTGAATTTGTTTGCAGATTGCTGAGCCGTTTTGTAGATGGCATGAAGTTCAATGTTGAGTTCACTGTGAACCGCCTGACTGTGCGTGTTCAGCACAGAGCAGCGGAGCTGGCAGTTACATATGGACTGAAAGATGTGTTGTTCCCTTCTGCATCTGGCTTCTCCAATCTGGGAACTGAGCTTCCCAAACTCAGGTTAGACAAGCTAGGGTACACTGTATATAACTTTATATGAAGTTAAAGTGGTAAACTGGCTATTTTAAGGAAAAGATGACTATAGTACCTCTCCTTCTATTTTTAAATTACTAATTGAATTTTAAAAAAATGGACTGTGCATCTTAAATCTGCCCCACTGTACAAAAATGAAGCAGAAAAACAACTGGTACAAGTTTTGCCATTAATTGCTGGTGATGTCATAGTGCTAGTGTTTTTGTCATGCTGTTGGCAACATCGTCAAACTGTAAGCTGAGCCAAATTTGTTTTTCTAGGATAGCAATGGTCTGATTTAAGGTAGATGGCACAGTATGCCTTTGCCATCTTAGAGAAAAAAAACATTTTTCACGGAAACCAACGATATAACTATGTAGTGCTGATAAAATAGGAATTCAGAATTCTGTTACTCCATTTTAGATTTCTCGCCTCAAATGTTTTATGAAATATATTTATAGTGGACTGTTTGGCTTTTTTGAGGAAGTTGATAACTCAACGGCAATGTTGACTCATCTCTGACGTCGAACTTCTCATTCTTTGTCTTCCTGTTGAAAGGCTCTTTGACTCAAAGCTGGAGAAGAACCCAGAGCAGTATCAGGCTGTGCAACACATTGTAGCTGGCTCATCCAAACCTGCCCCATACCTTGTGTTTGGCCCACCTGGAACAGGTACACCGACTATGACCACACTACTTTGTCCTAGTCTTTACTGTTTAGATTCAACCATTTATTCTACCAACTGTTCATTTGAATTGAATGTAATGAGGTTTTTGTCTGTTCAGGCAAAACTGTGACTCTTGTGGAGGCAATCAAACAGATAGAGAGGAGACAGGCCTCCTGCCGCATCTTGGCCTGTGCTCCTTCCAACAGCGCTGCTGATCTGCTCTGCAAGAAGATTCTTGATCATGTGGATGAGCACAAAGTGTTTCGCATGTACGCCAGCAGCCGTGACCCACAGTGTGTCCCTGATACCCTAATGGTCAGTGCTGGTATATTTGATGCGTGACTCCTGTTTTAGATACATAGCACTTTTTTACAGCAGGAATAACTGACATTCTTGCATGCAAATAAGTTGGTCACAGTTAGTTTACTTAAATTCATTCACTTGCTGTCTTGGTACTATACTGCTTCACTTTCTTGACACTGCTGTACTGTTGTAGGAGAGTTTTGTGAGCACAAACTTTGTGGTATTTTCACAGGCATGTTCTAACCTGGTGGGAGACTGTTACGTTTTTCCTGCTAAAGAGAAGCTGATGGAGTATACCATCATGGTTACCACTCTGTTAACTGCAGGAAGGTAGTGAATGGCTGATGCATGACCAAAAATAAGTACAGGTTGCATTAAAAATGCACTAAAGTACCCAACATTCTGTTTTCATTCTCTGCCTTTCAAAATACTACCATTCAGCTGTAATGATGACCTTTTGTTGGAGCAAGATTGCCAACATGTCTACACTCTCTGACCTCCTCAGGCTCGTCTCAGGAGACATCCCTGAAGGTCATTTCACTCACGTGTTTGTGGACGAGGCAGGCCATGCTGTTGAGACCGAATGTTTAGTCCCGCTGGCAGGTAAAGAAAACAAACAACAGCATGCTTTCAGCAACCGTGTTATTTTGTTTTAATATATGTTTGTTGATATATGTTATCTGTGAAACAAAGGACTGCTCCAGGCAGGATCTGGTCAAGTTGTTCTGGCTGGAGACCCCAAGCAGCTTGGACCCATCCTTAGGTCTCCATTTGCAATAAAACATAGCATGGGTATGTACAAACACACTCAAATATACAATGTCTTCTTCAGAATGATTTCGTTTAGGTAAATGATGATAGGAAGTTGTGCAAATCAGTTTCTAGCAAATCAGTCATGCTCTACAAAGAGAGGAGTTGACTAGTTGCTCGTTCTCAGTGGTTCCAGAACTGTAACATGTGTGCCACTGAATAACATTCGCTTATAGCCAATTGTATGCATATGTGCATTTGTCAAATAAAGTGACAATACTACTGAAAAATTTTACAAAAACTTTATAAGATATATAAAAATAATTATTAGATTTCTTGTATATATATGTATATATATATATATATATATATATACACACACACACACATATATAGGGCTGGGCGGTATGACCAAAAATGTATATCACAGTATTTTTCAAAATTATATCGGTTTCACGGTATATGATGGTATTTTCTGTTTTCATGCACGACTGAGCCAGTTGTGCATGAAAAGTTGAGCTATGCTCTTTTTGGCGACTGTACGTATGCCGCTACGTTTTGCAAGCGGCAAACGTAGCGGCGTATTGGGGTATCTGAAAAATTCATATCATAAACCAAAAAAACACACCGCTATTCGGTATGAACTGGTATACTGCCCAGACCTATCGATATATATTAAAAGAGTAGTCCTCTCTACTACTACTGCTTTGCTCTCTGCAGGAGTGTCCCTCTTGGAGCGACTGATGAATGATTTCCCTTTGTATCAGAAGAACCAGGGCATGTTCGACAATCGCTTTGTCACCAAGCTGCTGAAGAACTACAGGTATGGTCACAGGTTAACTTTGGATAGAATTTTTTTTTCCTTCTAATCTATTTTCACCTCTTTGCTATTTTCAGGTCCCACCCAGCCATCCTGAAAATTCCAAATGAGCTCTTCTATGATGAAGAGCTGCAGGTTTGCGCAGATGAAATTTTGCGCAACTCTTACTGCAGATGGGAACACCTTCCTTCAAAGGTGGTAATGATGTTTCTTACAGAACACACAAACTCTACAGTGCATGTACACTGATCTTAAAAAAAATCAGAGTGAAAAGTGAACCACCTGCAACTCAAGACTTTGTTATTGCTTTGCTTTTTAGTGACAAATTTAGCCATTTTGTTCTCATTCCAAAGCTAAAACAGTAAGTTGATTAAACTACAATCAATCAATCAGTCAATCAGTTTTTTTTGATCAACAGAAAATTAATTCCAAGGAGCTTCATCAACTTCTCCTTTCAGGGATTTTAAAGTAAAAATACCAAAGATGTTTTCCTTCAGGTATCTCCAAAATGAGGATTTACTGTTTTTTTCTATAATGTCACTATGAATTGAGTATCTTTTGGGTTTTAGACTTTTGATTTTTCCTTGGTTGAATTTTTGTTATGTCTCACACCAGCACTATATTCAGTAGTTTTCTCAAGGAATATCTAAAATCCCAAAACATTTTCAATAATAATATCGATATTATATCTATTATTGATAATATATATATATATATATATTGTTGATCATAAATAAAAAAAAATATCATACATATCTCTCAGGACTTCCCAGTGATCTTCCATGGTGTACCTGGTGTTGACGAACGTGAGGCCAGCAGTCCCTCATTTTTCAATGTATCAGAGGTGGAGGTGCTGATGGACTATGTGAAGAAACTGCTGCAGACACACGGCAAGAAGGGCCTGGCTACTATTTCACCCAGTGACATAGGCATCATCGCCCCCTACAGGAAACAGGTCTGAACAGTCTTTATTCAGCAGACTGATTAAAACAGCTCATTGTTCCTGTAGATTATTTTAGTCCAAACATAGATATATATATATATATAACCAAGTTAAGGTTACAGCATTGGTAATTACCAAAATCATTTTTTATGTTTCTGTAATAGTTGATACATCAACATGTAGAAGCTCTTTAACTGAAATGATATTTTTAATGTAATATTAATATAATTATTATTGTTATCTATGAATTTTCAAATTTACAGATTTACAAAAAAAATGAAAAAACAGTAAAACACATTACTCTTTCTTGATTAATATATGAAATTATAGCTTTTTTTAGTTGCATTCCTGAACCAAAAAATTAGTGTTAGTGGTTGAATGTTATGCTTGATTAATTTCTGACTTCTCAGAGAAGCTCAGTGAGCCAGCTCAAATTTGGGTATAAAAAGGTGAATTCAGTTTAAAATTCCTCATTCCTATTCAAAATGGTAAAACGTCAAGAGCTCACTGAAAATGAAAGAGTCCGCATTAAAGCACTTCATGATGCTGGATGGTCTCTGAGACAAATAGGGAAAGACATAAAGTGTTCTCACAGTGTGGTCAAGTATGCTTTGGAGTCAATTGCCGAGACTGGTACTTACAAAATGCGCCAAGGAAGAGGCAGGAAACGAAAGTTAACTGAAGCAGATGTCAGACACCTCAAGATTTTAAGTATTAGAGACAGAATGCTTCTAGATCAGAGTCTGAGAAAGTCTCTAGAATGACCATAAGCAGATGACTGACGGAACAAGGCTCAAAGGGAAGAATTGCTGCTAAGAAGCCATTATTGTGGCCTGCAAACATCCAGAAACGCCTCAGATTTTGCCAGGGAGCACAAACACTGGACTGTTGATGACTGGAAGTAGGTACTCTGGACAGACGATTCCAAGTTTGAACTCTTAGGTCAGCATCATCGTGTTTATGTCAGCAGAAAAGCCAGAGAATGTTTTGATGCCAGATGCATTGCACCCACAGTGAAACACAGGGGAGATTCCATTATGGTATGAGGTTCCATTTGTGGAAACAGCATGGGCAAATTAGTGAAAATCGACAGTATCATGAACAAGAACATCTACCACAACATCTAAGTGCATCATGGAATAACTTCTGGAATGAATCTTATTGGCTGTGGGTTCATGTACAAGAAAATGACCCAGAGCATACTTCAAAGCTGTGCAGAGACTATTTGACCAAGAAAAAGGAATCTGGAATACTGGAACTTTTGTGTTTTCTTGTTTTTGTGACAGGTGGTCTAATATATTTGCTAATATATCTGTCAAGCACTGTATGTATATATACATACACACACACACACACACACACACACACATATATATATATAAAATATATATCCAAATATAAACATGTCAAATGGAATAAAATCTGGAGCTGTTTTTTTTGTGGGTGTAACACAGGTGCAGAAAATCCGCAAAGCCCTGGACAAAGTTGCAAAAGACCTTAAACTTAAAACCATAAACAGCCTGAAGGTAACGAAATATTTCACATTTAAGTAATGTGTTACACATAACAGAGATCGTGTTTTAAGTTTACATATAATGTTTTTGTTTTTGCTTGTCAGGTTGGTTCGGTGGAGGAGTTCCAAGGTCAGGAGAGGAGAGTAATCATGGTGTCCACAGTTCGGAGCAGCCCTGATTACGTAGAGATAGACAAACATTTCAACCTCGGCTTTGTCAAGAATGAGAAGGTAAAAAACTTAAAACTCATGCAGTTTTAAGTTGTTCCCTACTGTTCCCCTCACAGTATGCACACACAAAACATCATTGTGACACGCACTTTCTTTCTCCAGAGATTCAACGTGGCTGTGACTCGAGCTAAAGCTCTGCTGATTGTGGTGGGAAACCCCAGAGTGCTGAACACAGACTCTACCTGGGCCCGGTACGTGTCACATGGCTGTGATCTGTGATGTCGGCATGCATGTATTAACTTTTAAATTTAAATTTAAATTAAAAAGAGAGACGCCTGTTGAGTGTCCCTTTCACCTCTCTCTCCCTGCTCGTCTGCAGATTCATTCAGTACTGTCACGATGAAGGAGGCTACACTGGTTTTACACAAGCAGAGGAAGATGAGGACGTGGTGCTGAGACTTGCTTCCCTCTGCATCAGCATTGAGGCTCAGGGTGACTGATGCATATCTTTTCAGTACTGCCCCAATATCCCCGCCCCCCCCCCCCCTTAAAAATGATTTTGAAATTTTGATAAAATTTTCCACCATTCTTTCTCTAAATGCTTACAGTGGAGACAGCAGAGAGTGTCATCCAGCAACAACTGGACCCTGAATGGAGGAACGACCTGTGAGGGACAACCAGAGCAGAAACTTCCTGGATGTCCTAAATGTTTAAGGGATTAATTTGCTTTGTATTTCACTATATTGAAACCAAACACCCATACCACTGTTTTTTTACATTCATACTCAGATTCTCTGAAAAGGGCTTAATGGTACATTTCCTCATTAAAGATACATCCCACTATTCAGTTAACAAAAACAGTCTCAAAAATCTTATTGTCAGGTCATTGTCTTTTTGATGCCAGTGATGTGAGCTTCACCAAAGACCAAGACGACCTACCTCAGTGAACTGCACTGATATCACTTTTAAATGCTCCTTTCTCCTTTTTAAAATAACTGCAAATCATCTAAAATTATCTATAATCTTAGATTAAAATATTTTTTTAATTATTTATGTTATTTGAAATGAATCATTCCAACCAAAAAAGTGAGGTTTTTAATAAAATTCAGTGTTTGAATTTGATCATTGACAGCTACTTTATTTGATTACCATTCCTTCAGTTTTGTGATTTGTTGATCCATTGAATTAACTCTGCAGAAGTGTCAAATGTATTTTTTAATAACTATCACTTTTTACATCTAATTGAACTGATATTAAATAAAAAATGTTAGAGTCTATTTGACTTGAAAGTTGTTTTTTTGTCTGAATGATTTTTTTTTTTTGGTCAGGTTATATGAAAATCCATGTAATCAAATTCCTATGAGAAACACCGGAAAAAAATATTACTCTAAGAGACCATGGTTTATTTTGGAAATAACATTATATACATTTGATTTGTATAATTAGCTGTCCTTTTACAAAAGGAGCAGCAATTACTTTGCAATCCTCGATGAAAAAAGGGAAGCTGAGGAATCATTGCAGTTTTTTTTCCTGAATGTGGCTTTGACGTCTCAGCCACAGCTCACATGGGCTCTCAGCTTTTATGTTTTCTCTTGTCTCTGCAGTGCCTGATGGATGCAGAGCTGATGTTCAGAAAGGTCAGTGGAGAAGACTGACTAACACAAAGCAGTTTAGGTGACTCTACAAACTGATTTGAATCAGTCGCATTTCCTACTTTTACCATACAATTGTCGGAATAATAACAGAGATACAATTTTTAACTGTTGATTCTCATAACTGTGAGTCCACCGTCGTAGTTTTGTTGTGTGTTCGTAAAACGTCCTCTGTGGACGGTGGAACCCCGAGGGGCAGCTGCAACCCTGACCTAGGTTTGGGGGGAATCCCAGGAAAATTTATGCAAACTAAGGGGCCCCTGCCTGCTCGGAAGGCAGCTTCAAAGTCCCTATCCCCTTGCAAATTTTTAAAATTTCAGTTGACTCATGCACACAAAAAGTCCTACAATTTTTTTTTTTTAAAGATCCTGCTCTCATGTTTGTAAATAAATGCAATGGTTTAACCCTTAATAACAACAGTGCAGAGTGTGAATTCATATTTAAATATAAGGTGACTTATTAAATAACAATAAGCATACATGAGCAGTGGAGCTTGACATTAGAAAAGGATGTACAACTGAGACAGTGGGAAAACACAGAGATGGTGTGACAAACAGAGAGAGTCAAAACAGTTTTAAGTAGGTCGGGGAGTGATAAGAACAAGAACAGGTGGTTGGACAAAGACGACTGTGTCTGTGCCCGTCTTCGGTGAGATGGACAGCATGTACTGACCGTAGAGGGGGAACAGACACAACATTTGTGGACGACAGAAGACGAATAACAAGGGTGTTGTCACCGTAAAGGGCAAAGATACAGGATGTGTTATGCTTTGTGATTGCAGAAACTGACTGGACTCAAACCTAACATGTTAAAACCTTTACATTTGACACCTACATTAATGTCAACAAAATTAAGAACCTAATGTCAGCCTTTATGAAAGCGTCTTAATGACGTAAAGAGACCCAAAGACTGACGCTTTGGTTGGAACGTACAAAACTGCGATCCCATGTTTCTATAATTTTTTGTGTGCGATGAGTTTAAAATCACACAAAAAATTAGCATTAAAACTGAATGAACAGGGTAAAATAAAAAAAGGCCTCTGTGTCATCTACAAATCAAATTTGGAGCATCTGAGGTCAAAACCTGGGATGAAATTTATGTTCATGGAGCAATGTTTGACTCTGTGTCTTATAGGAAGCTGTTTGTCTACATGGTCACTGGGCTTTGATGTCCTAGACATTTTTGTGAGAGCAGACTGGAAAGATAAGTACAGACACTAATAAGATGAGCCTTGAAGACATTCCGCACCCCTTAAATGATACTTTGCTAAAAAAAGACAACAACTGAGAGCTGCAGTGATGTTAACACAACATCAAAACGTCCCACAATTTGGAGTACAAAGCAAAAAAGGGTTTCCTTGAAGTAGCAACATTTGATGTTGTCTCGGTTTCCTCCATCAAAGTGTCGGGTAGGTAAATACAACCACAGCTCTTTCATCAGTTTAACGTAGTTTTACATACAGAAACTGCAGCTCATTTGTTGCAGAGCATAGTTTTGGTGTCAGTGGTCACAGCACGCTTACGAACCAAGTACAGAAACCACAACTTATCGGTGACAGACAGAACCTGGTGCCAGGTCTCAACAACTTGCTCCCACAGTGCCAGAATACTGAACACAGCAAAGTTATTTTCCATGGATTAGGATCATATCAGGCAAATTCCCAAGAAATTAACAAAAATACATACATGCTGCCTGTGCAAGGTGCCACCTCGCGCCCGAATGAACACTGCCTCTAAAATATGGATCGTGGCTGAACTAAGAGCAGACCCTTGTCTTATTGAGAATTTTTACAAAGCAAATAGCCCAAAATATAATCAACATGAATGATAGCCAGTTGACACAGGTAAAATTTTATTGCAGAGATTTGTCCATGTTCGGGAAAAACACTTTATAAAGACAATTTAAAACAGTGGTGGTATGTGTGTGAAGAAAATAGACTGTTTAAGCTGGAATTATATGAAGAGGTCTTTGTGAGTGAGTTAACTCCTATCACCTTCTTTTATTTACAGCTTCCTCCGTACCATTTATTACAGTGGTGTTTGGTGTTTTCCTTTGCATTTCATGTTTCGCAAGCACACACTTCCTGTTAAAACTCGAACAAAACTCTTAATTTGATTGTATCCTGTTGCACATACAAGTAATAAAGATAGTAAAAAAAATAATAAACTTCCCTAATTATTTAACTAAGTAGTCTAAATAATTGACAAAGTGATTGTCTGATTAGACTAGATTAGAAATAACAAATGAGCAGTTATTTACTGGATATCATGAAGATGTTTTTTAATGTTAATCACTGTCCTCAGAGAGTCACAGTAATGCCCACATGAATATTCTTAATCAGTATCAACTTAAATGACGAACTCTAAAATAGCTTATCATTCCAATTATCTACAGACGCCTTTTTTTGTAGTTTTTACATTATTACTTTTTGTAATTAAGGCAGATACTGGCACAGTTTGCGGCACATTTTAAACCCCCCTTTCTTAATTTCATGTCACTTTAAGTTTCGTTTCCTCTGGCTGGCAGACTCAGCGCACTATGAAAGGCAGAGAGGCACCGCCCATGTGGACTGTGAAGAGATGAAGAAGGATCCCGCCTGCACCGGGATTTCCAGTGAAATGTTCAGCATATGTGTGTTCATGAACCACAACCTCAGGGGCCCTCAGGGAGTTTTGAACCCGTGGAAAAAAATCAAGGATCCAACAAACACAAGTTACTCTGACACACTGCGCATAACAACACACGGAAAAAAGGAATTAATCCACTCAAAGCTTTAGAGAAGCTGACCTTTGCAGACTTATAACTCTGTTGTAGTCCAGTATGATATTCACTGTCAATGAGTGAGCTGAAAAAAAAGTCTAAAGCCTTCACAGTGAAATTCACTGAAAACTACCTAATTAATAAAACTCAACAATCTTTGAGTTCTTGTGATCGAAAAGGACTTAGTGATTTAAAAAATAGTCAAATAATAATAACAATTACATTTTTCACAGACCCCCTGTAATTACGCCAACTGATACGTAATTTAACACAATGCTGCTTGGCTTCTTCAGCCAGGAGCAAGGCTGGCTCATGGGGGGTCTGAGGATGGGGAGACAGGGATGCTGAGCCTGAACCTGCAGCTGTGGGGCCCGGCACTGGGGGCAACACGAACAGCTGACTAGCATGAATAACCTGTTTTTAGTTTTTCTGCATGTATTCAATGTCGACTCAAAGAAAATCAATATATAGACAATCCAGATTTGCTGTGTGGATCGTTGTTTCTCTAGTAGTTATGCTGCACAGGTGATGAAGGAATCTCCGCTGACATTGACTCGATTGCATAAAAACAAGTTTATTACAAAGAAGCACAGCATTGATCAGCCTGAAATAGGATTCTAAGACAATATCAATCTCCGTCGTACATCTCAAACATCCCACTTAGATGAGCCTGGCAAAGGTTTATCTCACTCAAAGAATGCAACTCTACACAGGTGGCATCTATCAAAAACTGTCCTCTCCATGAACCCTGGATTTGAAGGATCCCACTCCTTATAACAGGAAGAGACCCCAGTAAAGAAACATCTACTCCCTCGGCCAAGGCCATAGTGTAGGTGTTTCAGAACACAGGATGCTGTGTAACTAATGACAGGGAGCAACTCTGTGGCCAAAACTGATCCACCATTCACAGACTGATCTCACCTTTATTTTGAAAGAAGAGGATGAGGTACTGTCGTTCTTTCTTCTCTCTTTACCGTCTGTCACTTATCCTTTTCTATGTCTGGAAGCCAGAGTAGTTGTTCATATTAGATTTTAGTTTTCTCTGTCGCGCTCATCAGCACTTCACTTACCGTTTGCGCTTGACTCGAGCGCACGACTGGACCATTTCACGTATTAGAGGGGGGTGTCTGGTGATGTTAACTCTTTGAAAGTTTTCGTTTGTTTTATTTGTGTGCTTTCCAAAATACGCTAACAAAAATGGAAGTAAAACACTAATTGAGTTCTATATTAATTGATTATGGGTTATTAAATTAATAATGAACAAAACAACTATATAATGGTATTTTTAGGGGTCCTATCAGTCGCAAGCTCTTAAAGTCTCTGACTTTTCCCCGGTGCACTTCCTACATCCGCATTCAGACGAGTAGCTTTTCAAACGAGAACTTCTTCTGATTGAGAAATTTCGCTCTTTGATTATGGTTAAAAAGGGATTATTATGGTGCCAACAGACTGGACGAGACTTCTTAAAATATTTAGGTGATACACAGCAAACCTCCATCACGAAGAGAGCTGAGCTCCAAAAAATTTACAAGGAATTCAGAGCAAGGTAAGGCATTTAATTTATTTAACTATATGTTTGACAGTTTTTCTTTTAATTCTATAAATGACTCCGCAAGTAATTCATGTTGTGTGTATTTTAGGAATGCGGGAACAAAATTTCCTTCCTTTGGTGCAGTCCTTTATGGCCTGAAAACTCTCAACAAAGTAATAATGAACGGAGGCGGTGACGTTTTTTTCAACTTTACGGTATGCACTTTAATATCTATCTATCTATCTATCTATCTATCTATCTATCTATCTATCTATCTATCTATCTATCTATCTATCTATCTATCTATCATTTGCATTCATAGCTCTTAATGGGTTTAATTGGTTAGGGACGCAAAGCAAGTTTCTGGAGTGGAATAACCTGGAGTTAGATTTTTTTTAAAAATACGTAAGAGTTAGATATTTAGTCTTTATTTTCTCATTCACACTGCAACTTGTGTTCAGGCATACTTTGTAGAGGAGTAAGACTTTGGTGTTCATTTACTCAGTGTTGGGGAGCGTGATTTCACTCCTCTTACGTGTAAATTAAAATTGAACGAAAGGTGTATTGATGCCGCGTCCTCAGTTGAACTTTGTCTTGGCTCGTAGGCGGGGTTTTACCTCTCACACTGTAAGGCTGTGAAGGGTTTCCTGTTAACCGACTCAAACGAATGCATCACACCCGTTATGTGCCAAGTTGTGGCAATGACAATGTGCTAATATGCTATAATTTATGGTCTCTTCTAGTCACAAAGCAACCTTTCCTAATGTTAGTTTATTATTCTTATCATTATTATTATATAATTATATAATTATATAAAATATTATATAATAATAATAATAATAATAATAATAATAATAATAATAATATCATCATCAATAATAATAATTTTTATTATTATTATAATTATACTTGATGTGGTTGCACTCTTGTTGTACTAAAGAGTATTTTTAAATTAAATTAATTAAATTACATTTTTAAATAGAATATGTATTTTTAGTTTTACAAAAAGAAATTACTGTGGATAAGGTTGATACAGCCAAAAAGAAGTTTTCTTTTTAGAGTTTTAGCAGTTGAAATTTCATACTTGCTGCTTATTTTATTCACGTTTTCTCATATTTTATATATTTAACTGGCACATACCATTAAAGAAAATAAAAAAAAGAAAAAGAAAGTATCCTTTCTTCTGTGTTAAGTTCTCACCTTTTTACTGTCACACACTCTATCTCAGGAGAGGACAGCCATGAGCCTTGTTGATAATTATTTAATCTTATAAAAAATTTTACAACATTGTAAGGTTTTGTTTTAATTTTAGTTTTCAGATCAAATGTTTTCAGCAAACAACGTGTCACTTAAAAAGCAGATGTGTTACTCCCACCACAAATGGCCTAAAACTTCCCTGTTGATGTAAGGAGCTGAGGGAGTTATTTTCTTCTAAGTTCAATTACTGTTCTGAAAAAAAAAAACATGTTTAATGTGTTGACGCAAAGATTGGGGTTATAATATATGCATATATATGGTCTCTGGGTTGTATTTTCAATAAGAGCAGTCAGGGATGTACCATTATGTCCACTCCTGCCAATAAAAATCATAAAATATGACACTCAGTTCTTTAATAGTAGGAGCTTCCATGTAGCCAAAGACAAAACTGACTCATGGTGATCCTTTTCACAGGTCAAAGCTCATTCACACAGAAGCCGGTGGCCAGAGCGCCACCAGAGTGAAGCTGCCAGCCCTGGATCAGTGCAGAACTCCTCCTCTGGAGGTGAAGCAGAAACAGAGATTGGAGAATCCGGACTGGTCAGTTTTCTAATTAAAGCACTTGAGACAAACAGGTAACAAAATCCTCTTTCAATTATGACGCTCTTAAAAGCCTTTTCCATGAATAACATTAACATGTGCTTGCATTTAAGTTGTAAATCATACAGCTCCTCATTAAACACTTAACTCTCATCAGTTTGCTTCTATTTTTCTATGCAGCTATAATATAAAAGCAGATATTGATTAGTATGTTTAAAGTATGATGCATTAAGGGTGATTTTCTAAGTATCACAGCAATCTGCAGCTTTGTAACTTTTCCTCTTTGTGCTCCCACAGAGCTCAGTTAGTCTCAGACAAACGTGGCATCTGCATCACTTCCAACCAACCGTTCGAGGATGGGAAACTTTGCCTGTCTGTAGAAGAAAATAAGGTATTAGTGTTATGAAACTTCAACGTTGTGATGATCTGCTGAATTAGACAAAACCATTTCATGGTACATATGTTGTTTTTTTTTTAAACAGTGTGTGGTGAATCTCAAAGTAGAAAACAGTGGATCAGAAACACTGTATTTCACCTACTACACCCCGCTGGGCAAGTTTGAGTACTTAAGTCTGAGGGATGAGTACAGAGTGACCAGAGCAAACCCTCTGTGTCTTGAACCAGGTAATGTAACTATCAGTATGCCATATTTGCTCTGCTGAAAGAAAATTAATGAATAAGAAAAACCCCCATGCATACAGAAAACCATTGCTATCTGTCCTGTTATATTTTCAGGTAGCAGCTTTGAAATCCAGGTTCAGTTCTGCTGCAACGTGATTAGTTTCTATCCAGCTACACTTGCCTTTGAATTCAAACCAGACCAGCACTCCACCACTGCATTTCACATTGTGCGCTACATCGAAGTCCGGTATATAACCGCCTTAGGACGAGAGCTGGCACCGACATCACCCTACAAACGCATCAACGCTGCCCGGGTACTTGATGCTAATTGCAGGATTGTGGATGGACCGCGACCTGAAGGGTTCGTTCACTTAACAAAGTAAAAAGAACAGCAAATGTAGCAACTGACTTTTGTCTCCCAGTGATGTATCTTACCTTTTCTGT
>JAQNCA010000002.1:14116105-14126275 GCA_029783725.1 Acanthurus tractus | reverse complement strand
AAGTTACTACCTGCACATGCATGTTATAACAAGCATGTTATTACAGGATGACTCCTGGAAGTGTCTGATCACACCTCATTGATGAGCAAATCAGTCTTTGTTAGTTTACACACCAACTTCAACGTGGAAAAAATATATATCCTTGCTCTTCTTCTGCGTGTATTTCTAAAGTGTGTGAAGTTAAAATGCTCTGCCCCCTGTAGGATTGTCCCTCTTGGAGCGACTGATGAATGATACTCCCTTCCAAAAAGACAAAGACATTTACAATGAGCGCTTTATCACCAAGCTGCTGAAGAACTACAGGTGCAGTCATAAGTATCTCTTTGCTAGAAACAATTATTTTGAATTTTCACATCTTCTAATCTATTATCTCCTTTTGTCCCTTTCAGGTCCCACCCGGATATCCTAAAAATTCCAAATAAGCTCTTCTATGATAGAGAGCTGCAGGTTGGCGCCAATGAAATTTTGCGCAACTCTTACTGTCAATGGGAACACCTTCCAAAGAAGGCAAATATACTTCTTGCAACACACACAAACTCTACAGTGCATGTTCAAACTGATCATCAAAACAATGAGAGCATAAAAAGCGAGCAATGACTTTTCTAAGCAACATATAATTTGGCAATATCAGTGTCATTCAGTCTAATTAAATCTATTACTATTTAATTTATGATTAAATATTAACAGTTATTAATTGTTAATAATTAACTACTGTTAATAAATCATGATCAGTCAAAGTTAAAGGAAACTAACTTTTATTGTTTCAAAAAAAAAGTAAAAATTCCATGAAGAAAAATCCCAGAACATTATAGTGTGGGGGTTTCAGAGATAAGTAGGGAGATAAGCAAAGGTAGGGAGTTGCCTTTTAGAGATTAAATTTTGGGGAGGCCTAGACACGGTTATCTTTAAAGCTGCTCAACAAAGTAACCATTGTCAGGCCTGGGGTAAATAATGGCGTCATAGACCTTGACATTTTGAAAAGGCACATGGGGGGAAGGTGTACATGGTATAGAAATGAATGCTTAAATGAGACGGTTCAGTTAGTCTCCAGGACCAACACAGGTTTACATACTTTATGTACTAAACTCCACCATCAGATATAGAAGAGTGTTCAGAAGTTAAATATATTACTTCATTGTGTTCATATTAAAACAAAATAATTATACCTTAAATTTACAAAGTATGGAAAGTTCAACCGTATCTGCCCCTTGTCAGGATTCCTTAACCTCAACAGAAAATTAATTACCAGTTATTTCAATAACCAGTTTTTGATTTCAATCATTTCTTAAGCAAAACTGTCAAATAGCTTTTGGTGGAGGTTTTTTCAAAGTAAAGTGGTTTGTTGATTTTCTATCACATCATTGCCATTAATTAATTGATTTATATATCTGGTTCAAGATAAAACAAAACAAAACTTAAGTATCTTAGATCATGGCCTCTGAGAGATTATAATGGTCATATTTCCTAATTGATGAGCATTTTATGGCCTGTTTTGGACTAAATAATTAAATCAAGCAGTTGGTGGAATAGCTGATAAGGTATAATATGTTGTCTGATTTTTTTCTGTCCAACATAGCAAAACCCAAAGATATTCCATTTATAACCAAAGAATTAAAAAAAATACATATTTTTTTTTAAGCTCAAAAATTGTGAGTCTTTCAAATATTTGCTTAAAGTCCATTTGTTACATTTTTGTCTCATAATTATATCAAGTAAAATAAACTAGAACAATGAAAAGTGACACATGAATTTAATGATTGTAACATCAGTTTCACACCATCTGATTTTACTTCATAACCTCGCACTTTTTAACCTTAATGGACCTAAAATATGTCTTAAAATACATTCATAACATTCTTAAAAATAACCTGGTTAATGGAATACAGTGCTGACAAATGAAGAATTAGACTGATTTTCCTTTACTTAACACTCAAACAGAGCTCATATTCTTAACATATTTTCGAAGATATCTGTGTATTTTACCACACAAATCGAGACCCATGCAGCACATTTCACACTTAGTTCAAGTTTAAATTCCAGTTTGAAGTTGATTTAACCTTATGGGAACACTGTATTTTAAAAAAAGTTTAATCATTTGATACTATTATTGTTCTGAAATATAAATATTTCTCATATCTCAAAGGGCTTCCCTGTGATCTTCCATGGTGTGAATGGAAAGGATGAACGTGAAGCCAGCAGTCCATCATTCTTTAACAGTGCAGAGGTGGAGGTGTTAGTAAGCTACCTGAAGAAACTGTTGCAGACACAAGGCAAGAAGGGCCTGGCTGTCATCTTACCAAGAGACATAGGCATCATCGCCCCCTACAGGAAGCAGGTTTGTATTGATTCAGCACACGCATACTGTATAACAGCTTGATGACTTTAGTCCAAATGAACACATTTTCATATGAAAACTTAAAAAGAAAAATTGTCTAGTGAAACTTAGATTTGTCTTTTGGGGAATTGCACAGGTTCAGAAAATCCGTTATGCCCTGAAAAAAGTTGGGAATAACCTTGAGGATCTTAAGGTAACTAAATATTTCACATAAAAGTAATGTGTTACGCAAAACAGAGGCAGTTTCTTAGTTGTACATATATGATGAATTTGTTTGTGTGTCAGGTTGGTTCGGTGGAGGAGTTCCAGGGTCAGGAGAGGAGAGTAATCATGGTGTCCACAGTTCGCAGCAACCCAGATTGCCGAGAGAGAGACACACATTTCAACCTTGGCTTTGTCAAGAATGAGAAGGTAAAATCATGAACTCATGCACTAAATCTTTGTATGCACACACAAAACATCATTATGACACACTCTTTTTTTTCCCAGAGATTCAACGTGGCTGTGACTCGAGCTAAAGCCCTGCTGATTGTGGTGGGAAACCCCAGAGTGCTTAACACAGACTCTACCTGGGCTCAGTACGTGTCACATGGCTGTGATGTCAGCCTCCATATATTAGCTTTTAAATTTAAATACAAATTCAAATGACAAGTCCCTGTTAACTATCCTTTCCCCTCTCTCTTCCTGCCCATCTGCAGGTTCATTCAGTACTGTCGTGATAAAGGAGGCTACACTGGTTTTGTTCAACCAGAGGATGACATGAACTTTTGGATGTCTCACCTCGACATCAAGGATGAGGCTGAAGGTGACAGATGCACATCTTTATTCAGTCTTCAAAAAAATGAACATTTTAAATTCATGCTAAAATGGTTTTCCTGTCTTTCTGTCTGCTAAATGTTTTCAGATGAGTCCGATGAGTATTGATTAGCAACAACTGGACCCTCAACGGAGTAACGACCTGCAAAGAAAGAGGAGCCGAAACATCTTCTTGTCATCTTGAGCGTCTTGAGCACTTGAAGGAATCATTTTGCTTTGTTTTTCTTTTTTTTAATGTTATTTTTATCGGCTCTTTGGCCTTCATTTGATAGGACAGAGATGAAAAGAGGAGATAGAGAGAGGGGGTATCGACATGCAGCAAAGGGTCGGAGCTGGTATCGAACTCGTGACCGCCGCGTGGAGGACTAACCCTTCTGTATATGGGCCGTGCTAGCTACCGAGTGAGCTGAACAGCGGCCTTGCTCCCGACATTCGTACTAATATTCTCAGGAAAGGACTTCATAGCATCTTTTCACAAAATTAGACCAACTCTTTAATTTTTTTATCTGTCCGTTTTTCTCTTTTTAATATCAGCCATATGAACTTGATCAAATGTGTGTAGGATTTAAGGGAATCTATCTGTTGCAGAAATGGATATAATAACTATAAGTATGTTTTCATTTGTACTTTATCATTATCTTGGTGTGAACAAAAGGTTTGCCTGCAAAGGAAGAATGAGCATTGCATGCAATCCGCAACTTTACCACTAGATGCTGATAAATCCTGCACGGACCAAAAAAAGAAAAAAAAAAGCTTTTCATGCCAAAGGGAACTCAATGTAATCTTACTGCAGCCTGAAACACTGGAAAAAAAGTCAAAGATGCCAGGATATACTTGGAACAGTATTTACATGTGATTTATAAAATTAAGGATAGTCCTTTTGTTAAAGGGAAAGTTTCTGTATCAAACTATTTCAAAATATAAATTAAATGCATGTCTGAAAAAAGAAACTTGTAGTATTTTTAATATTGCTTCACATTTAGTAAATAATTCAATTTCAAAACATACAAAAGCAAACAGATCCAAACAAGTTAAGATAACATTGTATTTCAAAAATACTTTATTAACATGTTTGTCTCTTCCAGACATTCAACACATCTCACTCCTGTTTGTAAAGCGTCATTGCAATCAACATTTTCTCTCTAAATATGGTGTTTGACATTACAGGCATACAGGCACTGACCAGGAATTAGCTTGAACCTGCAACTCTCTGATCTCGATGGATCTTAATGTACAGGGTAGAAAAAAAGATTGCCACAGTTGTAGCTTATGATGGACCATTAAATACACACAAACACAGTGTGTTCAAGGCTCATTCATGACATGTGCTGCTTCCCTGTGCTCCAGCCATGACACAGAGGCAAACACTCGCTGTATCAGAGGGCTGCCTGTAAGACAATGAGGTGGTTCAATGACGAGAAAACACATTTGGAAAATATTAATTACAATGTTATTTTAATTTGTGGTTGACAAAGTTGGCTCTCAGGCTGTTCATCCAAATTGTGTTGCAATTTCTTGTTCATATCTCAGCACCCTTATGAGGCACTGGTGTAAAAAACAATGAAACAAACACTTACACAAAAAAAAACTGTTTCGGATACGCCCAGGTATAAAAACTCTGTTTATTAGTTGTCCCCATCTTAATAACCTTTAAGGATTGAAGGACTGGCTCAGCCCTGAAATATTCCTGTTTTTTCAATCTCATCTCAAGGAATGTCTCTTACGTATAATTTCAAATAAAAGGTCTGTTACACACCAGTGAATACCCACTTTGAAATAGTAAAGAGAGCCACTGATCTGGTAGGCCAAACTAAAGAAGTGTTGGTCGAGTTGTCAGTCAGATTTGTTAAAACGTATCCACAGAATGGGCCTGTCACCTGTCTGAATGTCAATACAGAGCACATCCATTTTCCAGCCTGCGGATTACACTAGTGTGCCAATCCCACTTACAGTGATGCATAAAAACGTTATTATCTGGATGTGGATTAGCAGTGGAGTTCACACAGGCTTGTTTTCTGGGAGGCACTGATGACGCCTTGGTAGAGGCAAATCTGTCAGAGCCAGAGAGCGTGACTGAGCATATTGTGTCCCTGACAATAGACCACTGTCTCTGGTGCCAGTATAAGCTATCGCCATGGAGGAGAGATGGACAAAGGTGCAGTCCAAAACTTCCTCACAAAAAACCCCAAAACAAAACAGTACAAAAAAAGTCACTTCTGCTTCAGTTAATGCAGGTTTCATAGTGACCGTGCTCTAAATTTAGTCCTTTGGGTCAGAGGAAAAAAAGCCAGGGAAAACAGAGCACTGCTGACTCAGAACTTGGTAAAGCAGGACTCCAAGGTTGTAAAATTAATAGTGGTGAGACAGCTAGATGGATTGGGACTAATGGAGACGGTGGTGTACATGTAGCCTCAAGAGCTGCAGGGGTTTAGTACTTAATTAAAGAAAAACTAGAACTGTCTGCAGCTTGCAGCCGTGAGAGCAAGACGGTCAGTGTGCACGTTAGATACAAGACCTTTCTCTGTAAACAATCATAACACAGAGCCAGACGCATCATATATTTGTAAAGTATATGCACGTATAAATACAACCATACATTCATAAATGAAGGAGGCAAACAGGCAGGTGGAAGGAAACAAAACAAACAGAAACAAAATTGACAGTGTGTGAGTAGCAGAGGAAATAGAGTTTTTGTTTAACAAAAAAAGAAGGCTGATTTGTTTTGCTTTTAAACAGGTGTGTCAGTCTTTCATATTCTTCTGTGGCATATCTGCATCAGTGAAGTAAGTATAGTCCACGGAAGCCATTGATTTCTCTTCAGTGTGAAGGGGGAGTCCTCCCTCAGGCGCTAATTAGCTAACTCCGTTCCCTCACAGTAGCTGGCAGCCTCCCCTCTTCTTGCGCTTGCGGACCTGCAGTGCTGCTCTGGTGGCCATCTCAAACACCTCCCTCACGCCATCCTTGGTCTTGGCGGAGCACTCCAGGTAGCCAAAGGCACTGATGCGGTTGGCCATGTCTCTGCCCTCCTCAGACTTCACCGGTTCCTGGAGGTTTAATGTACAGAGAGAGTGAGTTAAAAAAGACCCTGTTGGTGTAATATTACACATGTAAAATAGAAACAAACACACACCTGTTTCATCTTAGCCAGCTCCCTGCGTGTGTGTTCATCGTTCCTAAGGTCCTTCTTGTTACCCACGAGAATGATCGGGACATTGGGGCAAAAGTGCTTCACTTCAGGCGTCCATTTCTCGGGAATGTTCTCTGCAAGAATGAAATGAAAAAAAAAACAAAACAAAACAACTTGAGCGACTGTGCAGTAAATTCCAGTCGTTTCACCCTACAAGGACAGCTGGGAGAGGCCTTGTCATTTCCCTTGTGACTGCACAGACATAAATATCGAGAGGTTACTGACCCCTCCCTGATACATGGGTGAGTCTGCTAGCCAAAATCTGTCTAGAAGGAGATGCCACGCTGTGATAAGTGTAGGCATACCATCTGTGGCATTGCACACTGTGGGAGAAAGCCCCAGGGCTGATGACTGACTAAACAAGACATTGTCTTCATCTGTTTGATTTGATTATTGGGGACCAAGAACACTTAGATCCTAGCCTAAAATAAATGTAATATATAATGTGTACACTTCCAAAAAAAAAGTCCTCATAACCTCCAACTCCACACAGCGACAGAAACTAGATAATAATCCGAGTTTAACTGAGTAGAAACTCTGAAGAGTCTCTTTTAAGAAAGTACTGATCAGTCAGTCCATATTAATTTAATGGTGACAACTCTGTAGGCATGCAAAATGACTGATACAAATTGCAGTAGCTGGGAAACTTTTATGTATGCAATTACTTCATTTACCAACCTGAGCAACTAAACCAGCACAAGCAAACTAGCAGCCAACTGTAATAATATAATCATACTCTTGAGGAATCTGAATAAGCATTACATTTCCATAAAATGGATCATTAATTGCATGAAATCTGTGCACAAGCAGCATACGAGGTGATGAAAAATACAAAAATTACCAGAGGGGAAAAACCTGCAGAGGATCAGTACTAATTACACCACACTGACACATGTGCCTTTTTACTTGTAGAAATGTAGACATTGAATGACTAAAAATACTGTAAGTGTATAAAAACAACTGATTACTGCTTTTCCCATGCAAATACTTCTCTACACTGCCCTACCAGTGCCTATCAGTGTGGCATGCAAGTTCTGTGTTCTCTTCCTGTGTTTTTTTGTGGATTGATTCAATACAAGAGTCTTTGTCTAGTTTCTTCTCTACGTCTGAATAACAGATTCAAACTGAAGACACAAAACCAGGTCAAAGAGTTTAGAGTGGTTGTTTTTGTCAACAGTTTGATCAGGTTTACACACTTCTTTCTGTAGCAAGACTCATGAGCTCAAGGTCTCTTAAGCTGTGCTGTGGTGTCAAGAGTTTTACTTTGTAATTTCAAAAAATGACGTACCTAAACTGTCGGGGCTATCTATGGAGAAGCACATGAGGATGACGTCTGTGTCGGGATAGGAGAGAGGCCTCAGCCTGTCATAGTCCTCCTGACCTGCTGTATCCCACAACGCCAACTCCACCTGAGAGAGACACAGAGAAAAAACGAAACATGCGACACATTACTAAAAAAAAGGTACAGGACATTCTCACACCGGTGAGGGAAGGATTAAGAAATATAAAATGAAGAGAGACAGAGGGAGTAAGGACATCATGTCAAATAACTGCAATGAGGGGAAATGTATAACAATTCCTTTGACATTGGGATTAAAAAGCATCCTCGTCAGAAGTGAGGATGGTTTCTGCAGACTTTACTCGGGCTGTTAATCAAACTGTTTGCAGTCCCAGAGTGCCTGACTTAATTTAAATAAATAGTTATTAATTTGAGTTGTAACCCTAAAACACACTATGAGTAAGACTTTAACACATTAATAAAAAAGTGTCATGGCGTGCATGCATCATGCAGCTTTTGACTGTTACAGTCTCCTGAATGGTTGTTGTCTCTTACATTTAGCCTATGCAGCACCTTGTTGATTTAATTCTACAGTAACTTCCAAGCATTACAATCACAGCTTGAAAACTGTGCCCGATACAGCTGAGAGCAGGACAAAAACAGATTAACTACACAGTATGTAAGCAGTTCCTCTGGACTTTTCTGACGTCTTTCTACACTCATGTCCTGCCAAGTTTTGCTTGTTGGCTGACAAACTACTTACCTTGGCAGGACTGGCTGGTCACACTGCCTTCTGACTTATAGTCTAACACAGACAGGACATTTTCCATGGTATATGAGACAGTGGGCTGAGCTGTACCACATCTTGTGTCTGGGAAAGTCAGCAACACCACACCATGACAACCCAGAGTCCATTTCTACTGCATTTAAATTCTTTTACCACTAGGTGTCTCTCAGGAGTCTGATCAGTACTTTATTGTACCACTATACTTCTCTTTTTGGTCTTCTTTTACTTGTTGTTGCAACCATAACTAAATATAATATAGAACAAAGGCAGAACAGTGGCCAGCTGCAAGTCCAGCAGTGGCACTGACTTGTTAGGTAATATTTCACAACATGGCATAGTTGTTTTTTTAGTATGTAAATCATAGTAGAGGGGTTTGAAGTACAGCCAGCTTTTTATTTTACAGCACAGGAAAAAGGAACAGGAAATGAGGCATTAGTCATGATGTATGTGTAATGGGGGGTTCCAGCACTGAGCAGGAAGGTGGCACTGATCCATTTCCTGTTGTTGGCTGGAGGTCTGCTGCTATATAACAATGAAAAGACCCAAGGATTTGCTCACAATAAGCACTTATCCCCATCAGCCTTGGTGGCACGTGGTTTATAACCACTAGGGCCAACAGGGTCACACTGTACACACTACAGCAGCAGTCTGAGTGATCCGAGAAACCTGCCTGATCTGAGGACTGTTTCACATTATCAGTGGTGTAAGATGTACGCACATTCTTATATAGGTAAGAAAAATAATAACAATAATACAACAATAAAAAAAAATCTCAATTAATTTTTTTTCTAAATATTGGGGTTTTTTGTTAGGTATTATGTAATTTTACATCTCTGCCTCCAACTGCTGCATTCAACCACAGAAGTAGTCAAATGTCTTTTGAAAATTCTAGCAACTCACAGACATCTAATAATGTGTCAAGGGGTCCATGCAGAACTAAAATGAAGCTTAAAATGGACTGATATACTTAAGTAGGTGCGTGTTTACTCAGTATGTTTGATTTTATGTCCTTAGTTTCTTTCCACCACTGCTAGTTATTCACATTCATCTAAACAAAATGAAAAAAGCAGTCAAACTCGAGATATAAAGTACCTGTTTTCCATCCACTTCAATGTCAGCAATGTAGTTCTCAAACACAGTAGGGACGTAAACTTCTGGGAACTGGTCCTTGCTGAAGACGATGAGCAGACAGGTCTTCCCACACGCACCATCTCCAACTATCACCAGCTTCTTCCTGATGGCTGCCATCTACAAACAGAGCACACTGGTTAGTCCATGTTGTTAAGGATTGAGAAACAAAATAAAGACAAGGAAATCAGTAAACTGTCAGAAACAAGTTCCTTGAGACAGAGGAGGGAGGGTGCATAATGAAACCAGAAATAGTAAGAGTGAGAACAAGCAGGGAAAAAAAGAGATGATCGAAGTTGTTTTAGAGCCGCGCCCTCTTCCATTTCCTGGGCTGCGTCCTGTGTGTGAGGTGGAAAACAGAGTAGGATTGAGGGCTCAGCACTACTGGAAAAGCTGTAGGAGGATAGGGATCAAGGGGAGAGCCACAGTGCTATGAGTGCTGCAGCCTCTGTGTTCTACACACTGCTGCACATGCATGGCCTCTGACACCATCGCATTAAAAACGATCCTTTATGTGTCACCTCTGCATCCTACAGCCATGTGATCTACAGCTCTTATTGGTTTTGTTGACACCTACTATATTGCACACAAATTCTCTCTGAGTCTCCTTGGTTGTATCCTCTGAAAGGTGTGTGTAC
>JAQNCA010000002.1:14091153-14101385 GCA_029783725.1 Acanthurus tractus | reverse complement strand
GTCTAAACATTTTGCGCGGACTTTTCTCCTCAGCTGATCTCACAGTGTATTTGGCGAATTTGTATTTAAAAAACACCCCAAATCAAAAATGCATTGTCTTTTCTCCTCTCCACGCGTTACTGACATTTGTACCGAGTAAAATATTACAATTTTTTTTTTGTAATGCCTTACATTATCGCATTACAGCAAAAAGCAATACATTTCAGTAATCACATTACTTTTGGAATGCATTACTCCCAACACTGCAAACTAAAGCTATGTTTTTTTCTATCATGTCTTGGATTTCCTTAAAACTGTAATATCAGGCACTTCATTTTCCAAAAGGCGTCACCTGTGTCAAACAATTCTACTTTTCACCCCCCTAAATGTCTATTTTATAATACTTTTAGTATCAGTGTGACGGTGGGCAGATCTGCAGTTCGTATACAAGAAATCATTACGTTATGTACAAACACTCATGCCAGTTTTTCTGAGGGTGCTCTAAAATGTATTCTCAAGTTCATGCTGGCAGAAATCACTACAGTTTTAAGCATTCACCTAAACCAAAAATGAGTTAATATTTGTCATTTTACATGCATTTAAGCCCGTGCATTAAAAAAAATACAAACTAAAAGAGTACAATAAGAGTACACATTTTAAATGGACAGTGCGGCGTGTGCGTATCACATTCTTTTGACATTCAACTAAATGAGAAAATTCCCGACTGAACCTAAATGCAGCAAAGGGTTTGAGATTCCAGCGCCTGCCCCTCATTGGCTTAGAGGATTTAACGGTTACAATGTCCCCGCCCCTTTACGGTTAGAGAATAATGACATCATTTCTATAAAGTGGTCGCCTGTCATTTAAATGATCAGCATTAGTTAGAGTTTCTGTTTTCTTACAATCGATTTTTTCTATTTTCAGTCAATGTTGAAGATCTATCATGTTGTTTTTTATTAGGACTGTTATCGCTACAGTTACTGCTGTTATTATATAATTAGTATTGTATATGGATACGGACTTTGACCCTAAGTGCTTTTTTCCCACAGTGCAGCAGGAAATCACGCAACAGGGATTTGAGCTTTTTAACATGCTGTTCTCTCACTGAGTTCGTTAGTTCATTCACCCTGGAGTGCTGCACACTGTAAAAACACAGCAGCTCCATGACCTACAGTAGACGTATTATCAACCACATAGAAGCAGCCACAACTCTTATCAAGAAATACATCTTTAAGGGTCCCATCTGAAGTTTTATTGTACCCCATGAAAAACAACTATGGGCAAAATTAGGTGGAGAGGAGTCAAAACAAGGATTTAATTGTTTCAAGGCTTGAACCACAAGATTCCTCAACAAACTGGATGTGTTTTATATTCTGTGTCCTGGCTCTTTCACAGTAATTTGGACACTTCTCTGCAGTTTCCATGGTAATATCCACATACTGTAGTTTCAGATAAAACGGTGCACAGTGGCACCTCCTAGTCCCATAGATTACCGATGCTATTTCTGTAAGCTGTCTAGGAGGGGGAACTGCAGGCTGGTGAGCGTTGACTGGAAAAAGATGAGTGTTTGAAGAGGAGAGAACTTAACTCCGCATATGGATTTATTAAACATCTATACTCTGTCATTCCCTCCCTCGTTAAACTACTATTTTGTGCTAAATGACAAAGCACCTGATCGTGGACCTTTAGATGCCTGCACTGTTTTGAGATGTAATTACTTACTTGAAGTAGTGCACAGAGTTACGTTTGGGTTCCTCATTTCTTTTTTAGTCTAAAGCTCAAATCAATTAATGCTGAAATCAGTTAATTTCAATTTTAGTCAGTGGACTTGATTGCAGATGTCAAATAAATTCATGCTTTTACATAGGGTGAAACTCGCACTGGCAAATGTATGTCACTGAGTAATGATAATTCATTTTCACAGTACAGAGGGACTTGGTGCAATATAGAAAGCAAGTTATTAAATTAGCTGTCACACTGTCTTAATCAAGGAATATTCTGTCTTGCCAGGGTAAAAATTGTATTTAGCATGGTAAAAAGACCTGAGGTCGAAATCCATAAACAGATTGCAAGTTGAGATTAATCAACTGTGTAAATGTACAAAACTGTACATAAAAATTTTAATACTTTTTCAAGTATTGCCTAGGATGATAGTGGTTTACAGAAATACAAACAAGTCAGACTGGATTTTTTTCCTCTATGGAAGAATGATAATGGACGCAGACGGGCCACAGTTTAAGGCAGACTGCCACAGATTATGCTAACATTGTATTACAATGTCCAACTTTGTAAAAGGTAAGCTATCCATCAAAAACGCTGCACATTTAATATCTTAATATCCTAATCAATACATTTTTAGTTTCTCTTCCAAAGAGAAAGATGAGAAGTGTTATTGTGCAAATTGAAGAAACTAACTTTTGTATTTTTGTATATTCAAGGTAAACATGATTTGAAGTTACTCCTTTTGCATCACAAGTTGCACATACATTGCCCTTTATTTTTCATTCGTTAATTAAAGATCCTGTATTCAAGGGTTGTTGTTAATCTGTACCTTTACCCTGGGGACACAACATTAAAATATCAATTAATCTCTCAACCCAGGTTGGCATTTTTCTTAATTTTCCCTCACTAGTCATTATGGATCAGTGAACACAGAAAACAAGAGAATGAGGCTGCAGTGAACAACTGAGTCACCCATAATATCCCAGAGGAAGTTTACTCATGAGAGTGGAGGTGGACTGCATGTCCTCATTTCACCCTTACGCACGTTCACAGCTAAACTGTGAGGACACAGTGACACTTAGTGGTTGTATACACAAAGTACAGTACATGCATACAATACAGCCGACATGCATATCACTGTCTATACCTGCAGAAGTAGTGAAAAAAATTAAAAGGTCCCACAAACAGTCAACACTGAATGTTACATCATGCATTTTAAAACTCAAGACACAGACTGTAGCAACAAAGTGACACCTTAACTGATACCCAGGTAAACGAGATAAAAGCAAAAAAGATAAGAAGATTTTTTTTAATCAAAGAAGATTAGATGGGTAATGCAAAATAAGCAATTTATGAAATTAGTTAATTTTATAGTCAATCTATGCAAATGATTTTGCACTAATTTTGAATTTTGAATTTAGTGTCATTTGAGCTAAGAGTCAATGGTCATAGCTGATCGAAGGTAAATTTTTTCTGGTTTTTGTAATTTTGGTAAACTGAATATCATTGGATTTTTGTTTGTTAGTCAGGAAAACAGGATGCATTAAAAAGGCTGCTATGAAAACTGGGAAGTTGGAAAAAACATTTTTCACTTTCTTCTGACATTTTACACAAGCATGGTTCATTCATTCATACAGTTAAAGGTCCAGTGTGGGAATTAGCAGGATCTATTTGTAGAGTATAGCAGAAATGGGATAAAATATATATAATTTTATATTTTTATCAGTGTATAATCACCTGGAAATAAGAATCATAGTGTTTACAAGGAGTCTGCGATGTTGTGTTGCCTTGTTTTTGCCCCTAAAAAGGACCAGTTACCTTTCTGGTAACATTCACTCAGCCACTGTGGGTCCGCCTTCACACTTGTAAGGAAACCGTGAGCGAAGGGATATTTGATCGTGTCCAACCCTAATCAACAAGACAAACTTCAATTAAATTGTGTTAGATGTAGATCAGACAGTGTAGGATACTCTTCATTACTTTGACTAACAAGGAATCAAGCATCTGCTAACAAAGACTGAATTTGAAAGAAAAATACGAAGTAGTATTTCCTAAAATGTGGGTCATGCAAATACTTTAGTTTACACAACATAAGGCCAATATTTAAATGCATATAAGAAGAAGACAGATGCAAAACAAGTGGGCACAATGTTTCAGGAAATATCAAAGCAAGAACTGAAATAAACAATTTCTAAGGCCAAATGTTATCATAATTGATGTGTCAGTCGTCTCAGGTGTTCGAGATTTGGAGTTAGGAAGTGTTGTTGTCACATTGTGAATGTGGTGCCAATCAAGATATGACTTTATTTCCCTACATACACGTCTACCAGGTGTGCTTTTAAAAGCATTTATAACAAATGCTTTCATGAAAATGTAAGTAAGAAGATTTTTTAAAATTTACTGTGCAATCAACGTACAACCCAATCGTCAAAGTGCATGCAAAACTTACCACTAGAGGGCCCTAAAGTCACATACATTTTAACATCAGTTACTCCTCTGTGTGCTTTTCTGTCTTTATGATTACATAATAATTCATTCCTTTATATAAGACCTTTTAATTGGCCACTAATTTTACCAACAGTGACATCCCATGAACCGCCCCTGCCTACTGTTCATGCTCAGTCACTCCTTCAGAAGATAAGGTCAGGACTAACTAGGCCAAAACCAAATAAAAAGAACGATAATTCTCCATGAGATAACATTTATAACCGCCGACCTCGTCTGCCTCCTCCTACTCATGCTTGGAGCTGATTTTTCTTCAAAATAGTGCTATTAGTAGCAAAGAATGTGGGCTCACTGGTTTTCTCCTCTCCAAAGTGTCTTTTATCTTGGCTCCCTCTGGTGTCTTTTTCCTCAGTAAGCTGGAGTCGGTTGAGTAAAAGACACTGCTGGGAACAGAAAAAGAGTGAGTGAAAATTCCCCCTGCTGCCTCTTGTATAAAATGCTCCCAAATTGCAGCCAATGGCAGTCATGGATTATCATTAATCTTGTAAGGGTGTTGTCAACAGGGGAAAACGAGGAGGTCAGAGGAAAGCAGTGAGGGGAGAGAGGGAAGCAGGTGGGAAAGATAGGGTAAGGGAGGGGTGAGACGGATGAATCAGTGCAGTGTAGTCCCACTGGCAGCGTATACAAACGGACTGAATTGCTTTCAGTGGCCGTGCTTTGCACAGTGATGCCTCTATGGGCTTCTAGACGCACATCTGTATGGATGGGATGTTGTCTGACTATGAGGCAATTTAAACCTGTATGAATGTGAATCCAGGCTGGATAGAATTTTGTTTAGCAGGCTGTGTTCACAAGCAGTTTAAAAACAATTGCCTCCTTCTTGTAAGGCTTTACAAGGATGAGCAAACCTACTCAAACATGAAACTCAGGAATTGAGGAGACAATAAAAGTTTAATCCCATTTTACTTGGGCCAAGTATCCAGCTGTGCCGCTCAAATATGTAAAGCTAAAGGCGGGCATCCATGCTTGCATTTGTGTCAGAACCTCTAATCCAGTTTATGTACTCAGAGCCACAGTGTAGCAAGGTTTTGGATGCAGGAGTGGGTTCAGGGCACAATATCTGCTAATACTTTTCAATGCAAGTGAAGGAATAGTCTGTAAATCTTTGAAAAAAAAATGCTCTCTGCCTTTCTCTTTCACTGTGAGTCTCTGCTTTGTGTGATGGTACAACATAAACCTGACACATGCATTTGGCGAAAAACTTTTCTCTTCAGCCTCCAAATAGAGCTTTTTCTGTCTGATTCCATCCTGATAAGAACTAAAGCTGTTTATGAGATTTAGAGGAGGAAAGAGAGTGAGAGAGAGAGAGCAAGAGAGAGAAGGAAAAGGCACTAAGAGGGAAAGACAGAAAAACTGAGAGTGAGAGAGGATTAAAAAAAGAAAGAGAGAAGGAGCGAAAGATATTCCTGGCCCTGAACCGGTGGCGTGGAACAACATAATCCCGGATTTTTATGGCTGTTGTTTTTCCTGAAAAGCTTTTGGATTATGAGTGGCTGTTGCATTATAAGACCTGTATCTCATTGTGCTCAGGAGATTATAAACATGACCCCATGGCCCTGCTGCTCAGATGAGTGGAGCTGAGTGGACAAGACATAAGGAGAGAGACAGAAAGAAAGAGAAGAGTCTTTTGAATTCTTCCTTTTTTTTAATCTCTCACACACTCAAACATTTTTTTCTGTTACTCTGTCTCATCAGCACCAAGTCGGTGCTAAAAAACATCAAGAAATATTTATTTGTCAGAATGCCTCATGAAACCGTGCCATAATCGTCACCGCTTCACCACTGAATATTTTAAAAAGTCATGGAAACACGTCTCATGCACCCTCTCCTGTTGCACTGAGGGAGCTCTCCAGCTGGTGTGCATATCCTCCTGTATGTATGGGATAGCTGACTCCCATCACACATGGATATCTGATAAGTTAAAGAAACATCACCCGGGTTCCTCCTCTTGTTCCAGAATGGCCTGTATGTTGATGTATGGTTAAGTTAGGTTTAAATTAGATTTCCATCATGGTAGAAGGAATTACAGATTCTGTGAAAACCTTACTTAAATTAAACATTTGAATGGACAAACAGCCAACAAGAGACAATGATTTATTTGTGTAGTGGACAGAAGCGTCACTTTTGCAGTCCCGTCTTGTCTACGTCAGTGAACGACCTGGCAAAGCGTAAAGAAAAGACAGTTTAAGCACAGAACGTGTGTCACAGCGGTGACACTTTTCTCTTCATTTCCTCCTTCCTGTGTTTATCACCACCAACTGGATGTGAGGACACTGCTGTCATGAATGTCTTCATGCCTGTGTGTGAGAGCACCGAACCATTCAGCTTAAGCAGGAGGATTTATGAAGTTGTTACTTCTTCTTTTGATATAACTTGTTTGGATAATAAGGGAAGATAATTATGTCATTAAATCATGTGAATTTTATCATAAAGTACTGGATTGACTCAAGAAGCTTAAAGTAGAGATCCAACATGTGTTTAAACTTACTTTATCTAACACTTTCAATTGGAAATGTAGAAAAATTAATATATCTCCGTTATATCTTTTGTTGAGTTGTAAACTTTGAGTTGAACTGTGTCTTTAATGCCTCAATTAGCTTGTGTGTGGAGTTTTCTCTGTATTTTCGCAGTCTAATATGATTATTTCCATTAAAAAGATCCAAAAAATATTCTACTACATAAAAAACTTCTCCCTGTATTCATTCTTCTTTCCTAATTTTCCAGCATCTCTTGCAGGTAAGGGGTGCAGCAGTATCATAGATGGTCTTTTTGGAAGTAGCCTCCTTTAGCTCTCCCTGGAGGAACTTCAGGTGCTGCCATGCCAGCTATGAGATGTTGTCAGTCACTCTGTCATGTTGATCTTGAGTATGAGGTTCAACAACTGCCTACGGTCACATGCTAGCATCTACTGGCTTCCCCAGGGGAAAAAGGCTCAGCCTGAAAAAGTAGCAGGTTGTTGTGGTTTAGCTAGTCACAAGGAAAGATGGTGCTTGATGCAAATGCCTGCATTTACAAATGACAGGTGTGCAGGAGAGCTAGAGGGGATAACTAAGTTTGAATATCTCATTTCACAACAGCGAACATCTTCTCTCTTCTACTAATGATCCTCTTAGATTTCTACAATAAGTATATGAAGACAAAGTGTGGCAAAACACAACAATCTTCCATCTGTTAATCAAAAGTAAACACAGGACTAGAACATGTAAATGACATTGGGGTCATCTGTCCTCTTTTAGTTCTCTGAGATTATTCGGCTCACTTCCATGCACTGTTAGTGACATTCAAAGTAAAAGAATTAGACTGAAAGGAGATCAGTGTATAAGGTGTGTCTAGGATGTCTATAATGTAATTTTAATGGCGCTAACTGTAGTGTAGTTACCGCTAATGAGAGTCTCAAGCAAGGCTCATCTAGCTTTCATGCTGCGATGCAAGGCCATCAATTAGCAATGAGGGCGGGCACTGGTCTTTCATGCTCATAGTAGCTCTGAAGGAATTAGTCCGTTTGAACATTTACATCTTTGGGTGGGAGAAGGAGAGAAACAGACACGAGGAGAGGGAGCCGAGTTGTAAGGTTGCACCCCGCTGCTATCTGAGATAAAGTGTTCTTTGCCGAGGGCAGCTCTGTCTTTCAACTCAACTTACAGCCTGTGATAAGTGATCTACTGTAACTTTTTTTTTCTTTACACCGTTAACTCACATTATTCTGAGATCTAAGAAGCACAGCTCGAGTGTGAAAAATGGCTTCTTCAGCTGTTTCAATTTTATAAATGAACACAGAGATTTCTAAATTAGGGGGAACTTTCAGGAAATAACTTTTAAGATTTTCACAAAGTCAGCATATGTTTGAATTTTCAATGAGAAAATGACACAGGATAAATACACCACTTTTGTAACGAGTGTCCACACATGTACTGCATGTCCCTTGCTTTGCCGAGGGGATGTGATTAGTCATACATGAGAAAAAAGGAGCAAGACTGACAGACAGAAGGAGACACACAGAAAGACAGGAGGGAGTGCAACGGCAAATGTTAGTAAGGCGATGGTTAGCAAGAACACAGGAGCTGCCATCCAAATGGATAACACAACAAGCAACAAGCAGCAACAACAGTGACAGCTACACCTTCCAGCTGCTGTCTTTCATATGCTAATGCTGGTATTACTGCCTGCCAACGAGAGACAGAAGACAATGTGTGTGTTTTTTTGTGTATGCTCGTGTGTTTTTGCGAGTGTTTATTTCAAATGAAGCGGTGCACTCGACACTCTGCGCCACACGGTGTTGGTAAGAGTCATCTGGCAGGGCTTTGAACACATGCACATGTGCACACATAATACCATGTGCAAAGCTTTCATCTTTACTTTGATGTTTTTAAATCAAAATTAAATGCTATAGCTTATTGTACTGGGCCACTTTGGTGATGTCAGTTAGGATATATTGTGACAGTTGGCAACAAATCCCATGAAAAGACCAAAATCAACAATTAGCTCATCCTGCTAACTGCTGTTGCCAGGGCAGCCAAAGCCTCATATACTGTAGTTATCTCTTTGACCTTCACTGTTGTCCCAAAACTATTACAATAAACTTAAATGTGTCACAGTGTTGGAACCAGGTGAGGTTCTTTAGCTAAAATGAAAATGGGCAATGCAGCTAACTTTTATGTACTGTTGTGCTGCTGTGCTACAGCTGAGATTTTTTTCTTTTACACTTCACTCCTGTTTAAGTGATGTTTGCTGACATTTACAGTGCTCAGCGGTTTTAGAAAATTGCTTTGCCTTTTTTTTTTCTTGAAAAAATGTGACCCTTTTAAATTTGCAATGAGTCATCTTTGGAGATGGTCACTTGTTTGGCAGTAGAAACTTGTAAAAGCTGTGAATTAAACACTCACATATGCTTGCCTTTTTTAGGTGACATGGTGAACTTGCAGTTGCTTATTTTTGTATTCTGCAGTAAGAAACAACATTATCATTCCTTTGGAGCCTTGCTTTATGGTTAGATGGTGACATAAGTATAAAATTCATTCTCTTTCAGCTTTGTTTAACGTATTTTCTAACTCCCGTGGGGAATATATGACTCTTTATCTATGAAATGCTCTGCTATGTTCACCAGTAAGACTTTAACTGTGTTTGTCTACTGTTTGATGCTGCTGAACAGGTAGTTGAGTGTACAGTAGGATGGTAGAGCTGTATTGCTGAAACAGCTACCTGCTGCAGCTGAAAATGACCTTTGAATGCAGTGAAAGTGGGCCATAACAGTAATGTTGAGCTAAAATTGTTCAAAGTTTACACTGTTATTATGAAAAACATCAATTAAAGCCACTTTAGATATTTACCTTTTCAGTAGCAACCAATCAGCTTAGGGCTAAGTGCCACATTGGAATTCTTAAAGTACTGAGAGATGAACCAATGCATCAATGGTGGTCTTTCCATGTGTTTGTGGACAAAACAATCTGCAGTATTTTCATTTGAAATAAAAAAAAAAAAATTATTTTTTCATGAGGTTTTTAAGATAGCTACCCATTGGTAAATTGTCAGCCTTCATTAACAGCTCTGGTTATTATGTGTACATGCAGGATCATGTGTCGAACTGCTCATGGATAATCTCATCAAGTCCAGCAGCATTTGTCTCCATTTCAGCTGCTCTGTTGAGCTGATTTACCGTTTACTTCAGTGACTGAAGAAAATGTGTGACAAATGAATGTGATTAGACTATTTTAAGCTTCCTATTAATATTTCCACATGGCTGTATTTTTGTGTGTGTGTATTTACATGTGTGTGGGCCATCCTCTGCTGCTCTATTTACACACAACATGCCTTCCAAAGGCTGTCATGTGGTCTGTAAAGCTTCTCCCCGTGAGAATTGATTATCTATTCTGTGACAGAAATGCGCCAATGTCTTTGATTGGCACATGATAAATCCATCTCTGTGTCACTGGGAGGCCACCAACTGGAGTGTGTGTGCTTGTGTGCTTGTGTGCTTGTGTGTGTATTTGTGTGGGTGAGGGCTGTAGTATGTGTGCAAATGCCACAGA
>JAQNCA010000002.1:14073667-14086427 GCA_029783725.1 Acanthurus tractus | reverse complement strand
CTTTCTCTGTGTCCATCTCTCTCTATTTCTCTCTCTCTCTCTCGTTAACACACATACCCACACACGCACACACACATTCACTGACACACACACACACACACACACACACACACACACACACACACACACACACACACACACACACCATGTCATACTTAAAAACACAGTAAGCTTTAATGTCTTCACATCTTACAACTTCTTTATGTCTCCCTGTGCACCTTTAACACACACTATGCCTTCCTTCATTTCTCTACTCACTTCCTTTATCCTTCTCTTCTGCCAATAAGCCCTCTGAGCCATGGGAATAATGTCAAAGCTTCTGTCCAGGGAGACCGAAAGCAAGAGAGAGAGAGAGATTGAAAGAGAGAGAGCAATCATAAAAAACAAAGAGAACAGCGTGTGTTCTATAAAAGGTTATTTTTTTCCTTAATTTTTCACCTTCTGTAGCTGTGTGTTACGAGAGAGTAGGAGCGAAAGAAAAAAGAAAGAACAAGAATTAGAAACAGGGACAAAAGACACAGTGACACAGAGAGAGGGAAAGAGAGAGGAGAAAAAAAGAAAAGAAAAGCTACAGGGGATAAATAAAAATAAACAAAAAGCATGTGTCCTATAAAAGGTGCTCTGTATTTCATTGGCCATCTCCAGTAGCCGTGTGTGGTGTGCTGAGGCCCAGGGGGGACGAGTAGCCACTCTAAATGTGTGTAACCCACATGAAGAAATTGTTTCTGGGAGATCGAGCCCCGTAAATTCATTCCTAGCCGCCAGCCCTGTTCTTATCCCACCTCCCAAAGGTAAGCTATAACATCCAAACACATATATTTTTTAGATTCTGTCTCCTCAAACACACACACAAACACACACAGACTTTGCCACTAAACATATCTGGACCCCTTCCCTCCTGCACCTTTTTGCAGAATCTCACTTTCTCATGTGCTGTTTCTGCTCAGGATTCACACAGACAAAAACACACACACTTTTTTTTTTCCGGAAAACATACACACGTTGCTTTGCTTCTCAAATGGCTTGTATGGGACAGTAACGATGACAGCTACAACAGCATCAGTACCTGCTGTGGAACAGAGGAGCGTCAGAGAGAAACAGCAGCAGACGCTGAGCTCACAGCTCCAGGATTACCTTAGCCTGAACAAACTCCATTACTGCCTCTATTACCCAGGTATACACAGCCTGGGAAAAAGCACTTTGCAGAACCTCTGTTTACCCAGGACCTTTGTGCCCCACAAACTGTGTCTCTTGACTACAGAGCAAGAAAGAGGTGAAGACCAGAGGGAGAGGAGAAAAGTTGCATGTGGTGAGAACATGGAGCTCTTTCAGTGACTGTCTTCGTCACAGTCAGGGCAAGGGGGCTGACTCACACAGATTCAGTAGTCAAATGAGGGAAAATGTATTATTAATAACTTTCTTCAATCATCAGAGCATCAAAGACAATAATTTTGAGAACAGAGTGATTCTTTCAAAAACAAGATTTGAGAGAAATTTTAGGGCCAACACATTTGTGTGCAATGTGAAAAAATATGAATAAATATGAATTTTAGCACGTTTTCTGTTGACTATTAATCAATCATCTGTAGCTGCAGCCCCAAATTTATCAAAGTCAACAAGTAGAAATAAAACTTTTGCCAGTTATTGCTATGTTGTATTTATTTGAATTTGTACAGGCTTTTTTTGACTGTTGGTAGGACAAAATAAGCAAGACATCCTGTTAAACTCATTTTAACGGTTTTGTACACTGAGTAATCATTAAGGCAATTTACAGTTTCAAGAAAAGAAAAATCTTCAGCAGCTTCTTCTTCTACAAGTACTGCTTTTTCTGTTTAATATCACAAACTGAACAAATAAAGCAATTTTAAAACACTTTGTTAAGTGAAGGATTAGCCAGTTCATCTAAAAATAATCAAGAGATTAATCAAGTAACCAGTGGATGCTGCTCTAAATGAACTGAGTGAAAATAATTGGCTGCCATATTTTATTGATTTAATGTGTTTGGGTTTTTTTTTCAGTGTTAGTCAGGAAAACACAAGATTTTAAGACATCTTGTTGAACTATTATTTAACAACTGTTATTTGTCATTGTTTTTGACATTTTCTCAAACAGTTTGCTGAAAATTTAATAAGTGATCAGTAATAGATAATGATAATTGTTAGTGGCAAAGAGACAGACAGGGATGACAGGGGAATTCAGTGTGGCAGTGCTTTCCTTTGACTAATGAGGGTATGTGATGGGGCAACGGTAAGCAAAGCACTATATGTGTGTGTATGTAAAGATAAGTGTTTTCCAAGGCTATATACAAGACTGCAGTGCTAGCAATACGATGCTAAATCACACTGTAATGTGCAAGTGGATGTGCAGAAGGTAACTAAGGGAGAGGATGAGAAATAACATGAGTGAATGTGTGAAAATGCACCAGAAGAATGTCCGTGTCTGTGTGTGTGTTTTTGTGTCTGAAGTGAATGATTAACTGCCATGTATTTGAGTGGAAAGCCATCCATCACCCTCATCAGTGACTCTCAGGTCCTGTCATTACATGTTTCCCTTCATTTGCACTGTTAATGGCCATGTCTCTTGACCAAACTCCCTGCTGTGCTGTGTCACTGTTGATCTCTCACTCACAAATTCATTTTGAAACAGTGGCAGCACCTAAAGTTCAGTTCAAAAATTCACAGGCACAATGATGTAGTTTGTTCACTTTCTTCCCAAATCAATTTCTTGATAAAGTCGTGATGTTCTGCACTGATTATTTCAGTTGTATGTTCAGGCTTTTGGCTGCTTAAACTCTGACACTCAGTTCAGTTTAAAACCAGGCTTTTCAGGCCTCACTGTGTGTGAGGTTAGTGGCTTAAAACCCATTTATTATGTATTTATTTTGTGTGGCTTTTTCCTTCTCCTAATACATTTTAAACAGAAAGGAGGACACTGTGCATCACGTCTGAGTTGACCCTGGTTCTATCAAGAGTCCCATTGCTAATAGCTGCTGATTCAGTCAGTGACATTGGTGATTCATTTAAGTCTGTTCTCTCTGAAATATTTGGTATCTAACAATTTGCGTATATACTCTCCACCCTGTGTTGTTTTTTTGAAATTTTCCAAATTATATCTGCAATAATCAAGTCAAATACAACTAAAGCAGGTTGTACAAGGTTGATGTTGTGTGTGCAATTATTTTGAATTTCACTGAAAGGACAAACTTCTATCAGTTATATTTAATGTAATGGTGACAACCACAACTTGTACCGTACTCCTTCAAAATCTCTGGATTTTCTTTCATTCTCACAGACAAAGTTGATGGAGATTTAATGTATGCATGATACAGTGATAATGTCTCATCTCTGTCCACCTCTGTCTCTTCTGAACAGATGCTGACTGTACACACCACATACACTCAGCACATGCTGGTGCAGACTCAATATGGAGGCCCTTACCTGTTCTGCCTGATTGCACTCTTGTGTTTTTCTACCTCAGTGATAATCGGAACAAATGAAATCACAGATGTAACATCAGTTATTATATGATTAACATTAAGAGGTCTGATGTGTGCTGTATGTACAGGGTTGATGTCTAGTCTAAACTTTGCTATACAAGAGTGTATGGAAGAATGAGGGACGAAGACTGAAGATTCTTTAAGTTGAGCTCAAATAAAGAGCTAGAACTTACACATTAAAATCTGTCCTTAAAATTGTGACCCACTAGTGAAGATTGACTCAAATGATTCAAAGAAAACTAATTTGTTTTGTCACACTTGAAAAAGTCATGAGAGTCACAGTGACTTTAACTCTAGAGGAACTTTTACTCTAATTGGTGCTCAAAAGCTCCTCTAATTATCAACAAATTGCATAGTGCTTAAATTGTATTTTACTTTAATTTCCAAGCAAAGAATTTCCCCTGTAGTTGTTGGACTGAAGTTGGGATTTCAAAACCTGCTGGCTTATTTAGGTATAATAGCATAATTTCAGAAACATCAGACTGCGGTGGATGCTGCAGTGCCACGCTAGCTACATTCAAGGTGTGTAGGTTAACTACAACTACGGTCGCCATTATAGCAGCCAACCTAATGACACGCCACGACTTATTAAGAAAGCACTTTGATTTGTTGATTCTGGCGCGGCTATAGCTTCAGCTAATGAGTCTGCAGTGACAGGACGGGCCACCCGTGTGTGTGTGTGTGTGTGGGCAGGGATGTGGTATCACTTTCAGCAGCAGTCATAAACGGACCAGCACAGACACTGTTGCTTTAGCGGTGTCAGGGCTGACTCATTATGGCTGACGGCAAAGAGGAGCCGCTCCCCAGAAGTCAGAGCTACACCACACATACAAACCCGCCGGCTCCGGCAGCTTTCTTCATCAACAACAACTCGACAGCAATCTCTGTGGTCATTAGGCCGGCATAATTAGGCTCGGCCTCGTGTGTGTATCATCTCAGCTCTCCTGAGGCATATTTGTGTGAGTCTTGCCTTGGTCATTCCTTTGGCGATGGTGAAGAGTGAGGAAAGGTTGGGAGCAAATGATGTCCCAAAGGCTGTGACATGAGAACCATGGAGACGCTCACAGTCACTGATGAACTGAGCCACTGTTGACAGAGTATACTGAGGTAGTAAACTCGCTCACTCACTCTTTTCTTTCCTTTAATGATTTCTACTCTTTTTTGGGGTGTGTGTGTGCGTGTAGCTTTGGGTCTACACTACTGGCTGTGTTTATTTGTGTATGCCCTTTTATCTTGTAGTCTTTGATTATGTTCTTATAAGTGGGACCACTAGCTATTTTATGGCTGCCTCATTAGGTTGTCAGGCAAGCCCACAGCAAATGCAATTATATCTAATTATGCAATTATGAATTCAGTATGAGGCTTCATATACTGTGGATTGGTATGTTTGAACTGCAGCACATACACAGCAGTAATTAGTGCTTTTTTGTGGGCGGTTGTGGTGTGTGTGAGTACACACTCCATTCAGCAGCTCGGCTTGGCTACTTACTTCATCCAGTCTCATTTCTCACAAAAGCATCCTCGAGAAAACAAAACAAACCTTGGACTTAAAGGAAAAATGTCTAAATGCACAATATGTAAAATTTTTTTGCTTTGCGTGTACTAATGTTATCTTAAAATTTTTTCTATACTATTCACAACAATTGTTGTGTTTTGTTTGCAATGGTGGTTGTTTAACAATGGAAGCAACAACTTCCATGATCCCCCTATCTCACAACAACGTGTTTTAATTTTAATTTAGTAACTTCTAGAAAGAGAAATTACATACACACTCTGAATAATGTAGAAATTTTGAATTCAACATTGAACGTGAATGAAATGTATCTGCTGTTGTGTTTTTCATAATATAATTAAATACCAACTTGGTTGTAAAAATTCTGCTTAATGCTTACTGCTACTGTTACAGCAAATACATTGTGAATAAGTGCAGGTAACAACAGCCTACAGTTTAGTCTACCATGCTTTAAATTTCTTGCCACTGACACCTTCTTTTTCATTGCATTTCCACCATTTGAGTGCACTGGTTCAACTGGAACTGGCTGATAATGGGGTCAAATTTACATACATTTACAAGTTAATCCTATCCTAGGATGCTGTGCTGTGGCCATATGTAAACAGGAAGAATATAAATATAGTTGAAGCTCAAATTGTGTGTCTCCTTCAAGCACAAATATTATACTTAATTTAATGCTTTTTTTTCTTGAAAGAGTGGAATAGAGCGTCTCAGAGTCTTGATTGGCTACTCAGCCAATCATGAAACCCATTACTTTATTTGCTTTAGGCGTCGTCTTCTGCACCCCTTTTATACCAATTCACTCGTATTAGATAATGGATTAGGAGGAAGCTGGTGTTGAGTTAGTGTGCATTGCATTGATGTGAGGCGCCCATTAGGTAAGACAATACAAAATCAATCATCATCTTTTTGACATGCAACCTCACTTTAAGTAATACCAAACGAAGAGTAAAAATGTATTCACAATATGTATTAATTCATTATGCTGATTTGAATTATTTTTCTCATTTAAAATGCTTAAAAAAATGAATTAATTTAGCTGATATGGAATAAAGCTTTGTGGCTGGTCGAGTGCTGCATTTGCGCCCTCCGCTGGCTGACTGTCACTGACATCAACACTGCACTTTTAGAAACATACTCTTAATATAAGTCACACACAGGAGGTTGTCACTTTGGGTTCAACCATAAATGACACAGTCTGCCCAGTAAGAGGGAACACCTTGTTCAGAAGCTCAGGATCGTAGGACTCCTTCTCCTAATCCGTACGCTTCCACATTCCAACACAGCCGGAGCATTGCTGTTTTTTTTCTATGAGACACGATTCACACCAGCACTTCAATAGATGAGATAAAAAAACACGGTGGAAGAGGGGAATGAGCTACAGTAGGTGGTGCGCTTCAGTGTGTCATGTTTCTCAACAGATCCTATTGAGGAAAGCAGGCGAGGCTGCTCGCTCCCAGTGTGTGTGTGAGACAGGGCTGACAGTAATACAAGCAGTATCTGGCACCCCCTCCCAGGGATCACATCCTTAAGACGGTTTCTCTTACTAATCCCCTCCTAATATGACTAATATTATGACACTGCCATTAGCCACAGCACTCTGAGGGCACACACAGGGAGAAAACTACAGTCCCTGCACATGTGCATGCACACAGACAGTAACACTTGGGTTGGTTTCCAAAAATTTTATGTGTGCAGTGTTTCCATACAAATAAAAAGCTGCCTCACTGCTATGTGTATGACTGCACACAACAGCTATGTAGCCCTTTTTTCATTTTCTATTTGTCATCTTAAACATTGAGTCCTGGTTTGGTCATTTCTGCAGAAAATCATTTGGTGGATGGATAACGATGCCCTTTAAATCTCTGCCAGCAGCCACAGTTGTTCATTACAGGAATGTGCTGCTTGGCTGGACTCAGTGATAGTTCCCAAGGCCAAGGAGGCAGAGATATGTGTCAGTGCCTACAGACAACAAGGCCTGATCGACAAATGGTGTGAGAAAAAAGCAACAGTGACTGCAAAAATATGATATCTACTGGAGGGACTGATAACATCATCAGTGTCAATTTAGCACCAATGATTACAATGAAAACAGAAACCACAAGGAAAGAAGACAGTATTCTTACTGATAGTGTTTTTAAATGCCAACGTTTTTGTATGATTTAAGTTAAAAAATGGTCTGACACGTCCGTCTTGTGAGTAGATAAAACAACATTCTCTCAGTTTGAACCAGGATAAGACTCAGGCTGTGTGGGAGAGACAGAGAGAGGCTTTGAATGCAGAACAAGAATTCTAATTTTAAAGCCATGAATTACCAAAAGACTGCTTTCAATTTGATTGAATCCAACTTTATTAGCATTCCGCCTGCCTTTATGTGATGAGGCTGAGCCAGCCTTGTGTCCTCTCCCAGGCTGCAGCTGTGGCAGAGAAGGGCACAAAGAGGAGCTTAATTTGTGATGCCGATGGCTTTAGGGCTTTTGGTCACAATGAATTACATTGTCAGTGAATTCTTGTCAATATGTTTCTTTATTTTTTGTCTGATGTGTATTAGAAATTCTTTGACTTCGACCTATGAAGACTCTTTTCTTTAATGTGAAAATGAGACTTTTTTAGCCACCGTGGCAGCTCTATAGATGACATGTGGGTCTGTTGGTTCTGGTATTTCAACATCTGTCAGAGGGATTTTTATGGAGTTTTTCACAGACACATGGTCCCCAGAGGATGAATCCTGATGACTTTGGTAATCCTCTGAATTGTCCTCTAGCACTACCATGAGTTTTATTTTTTCAATTGGACTGAAATGTCTCAACAGTGATTGGACAGAAATGCGACACATGCATTCATGCCCCCCTCAAGATAAACTGCAATAACTTAATCTCCCAACTCTTCATTTAGCACAATCATCAAGTAAAATCTGTTAACTAGTATAGCGGGTTGTTACTCAAGAAGCTATATGGAGGGCTTTACTGTACTTGTTCCTCTAAAAAAGCCATGCATTACTTATGTACTCTCTGCAGAAGGTTTTTAATGCCTTTTTTGTTACCACACACCTTTGCCTAAAACTTAATGTTGCAAAAATGCCAGTTAATAATATAACATTAAAACTTAAAGAACTTGAATGTGCTGTTTACCCCTCCAGGATAAACAGCAAATTCCGTTATCTGTCCCAGACTCTCTCATTTTGTAGGTGCAATCGTGATCATGTCATCATGTCAATGTCAGTCTCTCCGATTTGCCCATCTGATCCAAACAACACTCAAAGTCCTAAATTACACATGATAGCATCTCCAATTATATGCTGATTAATAATTTGAATGTCAGTAATATGAACAAAGCTTCAAGCTTTGAACCAGTCAGTACAACCCTATTGTTAATATAGCAAAATGCTAAACTCAGGTGGTAAATATGGTAAGTATTACACATGCCATACGTCAGTATTTTTGCACTGTCGCTATAAGCACGCTATAAGCAGCTGTTAGCATGTAGCTCAAGGCACCACCATGCCTAAGAGGTGTCTGTAGAGTCTATGTCCTTTTTTTTACTAGTCCCCTCATCAACAATTATTTTGATTTATATTCTGGCTCCTTATTTACTGAGCAACAAAGAAAAGTCCATGACAGTTATATGCATTTTACAGATAAGCTAGAGAGTCAGAACTGAGACTGTGAGAGTTAAGTGGGTTTTTTTGTCTTGTTTTGTTAAATCTCCTCCCCATGAACATACCATTTGGCAGCCATACTTGTTATATACTTAATCTGTTAGACAGACTATCATTTATCATTCCTGGATTGTCATGAGTTGAAAGGTGGTAATGGAGGAGTCCATTTTCTTGAGACATGAGACATCAGGTAAGATTTCACCATCCACAGTGTAAATTGTAAGTTTCTCTCAAGCTGAGCTGAGAGTATTCCTAGATATGGGAATACTCTGCACGTTCTTCATACCCCTGACCACTCTAATGAGGTCCCTTAAGGCCCCTTGGATCTCTTTTTTTGAGAGTTGCCATCCTGCGTCACTCACGCTGCACCCTAAGCAGCAGGGAGCTGTCTGTGGTGCTGACCGGGGCTGCAGGAGCTGGTGTGGGAGCTGTCCGTGGTGCTGAAGGGATGATGTCAATAAGGAACAACCATCAGGAATCAAAGACGTTTACAGTAATCCCTGTAATATCCATTTGTTATGCATGACATGAGTTCATCAGATGACAATAATGTCTCACCGTGAATGCGCCATCTTTATCATGACAGTGCTGCCCTCTGGTTGCTTATCCAAGGCAGAGGTTAGAGAGTTCTCTGCAGCTTTAAGGAACAAATTTGTTTACAGATGAGACCTTCCAGCATAGAGATAAGGTGATCTTACGAATCTCCTTGACATAGCCTGGTCCGTCTAACCCCCAAAGGTGCTGGTAAAAGAGAAGATAATGCGGTGAGGCATGGTGCAGGGAATTGTTTGTTCATTGGGGGAAAGAGAAGAGAGTAGAGTGAGGAGTCACTACAAAAGAAAAAAAAACGATCACATGGAGAATAAACAAAAAGGTGAACATTTGTTGCTGATGCATTAGTTTCATGCTGTTTAATTACATGCAGAATGCATGAGATTTGAATATTTCTTCAGGGGATCTCAACTGTCCTTGTGCCATTCTAATTCAATTTCAACTTTAAAGCATCCTGTTTAATTATTAAACAACCCTTCTCCAACTTTCTCTCTCACTGTGAGCGTGTGTCCTTGCTTGTGCAAGTGGGTGTACGTGTGCGTGTACTATAGGTGCATGCATGTGTGAACTTGCACTTCATTAATAGATGATAAGCCTGGCTGGACGGAGTTGTGCTAATGCACTTGTTGTCCGTTCCTCTTTTTCTTATCTCTCCACGTCCATCTCCCTAAAATCAACCACAACTGCTTTGGACTTGGGAGAACTGTGAAGACTGTAATGGGAGTCGGGAATAGGGTTGATGTGAGGATCCTGCGTGTGTGCGTACATAAGTCGGTTGTGTGCTTGTGTGTGCGCGCAGGGTAAGCCTTGGGGTAAGCTTTTAGAGGTCTGAGCAGAAGGGTGTGAGTGAGAAGGAGAGGACAGATTTGAGCAGTTATCTCTCCCAGCAGACCTCCTGTCCTGCCTGCCTACATATCCACAAACACACACACACACACAAACACACATATTTAGACAGACAGATGCACACACAAACACCATTCCCATCTGTAATCATGTTTAGCATGGCTATCTCACACACATACACAGTCTAGTCTGAATGGACTATCACATCCAGCTCGAACTGAATGCATATGCGGACAAAGTCTGGCTGCTCCGTATTTGTTGTGCAGCAACAGCAAAATCTCTCCACTGTACCTCCTATTTCTCACCAGAAACAAGCCCTGAGCTGCAAGCAGACAGAACATTGCCCGGGATTGTGGGGTTGATGCTATTTTTACAGCCGATGTGATGAGGGGTGTGCTGAAAGAAAGCTCAGCTCTCTTCCCCTCCCAGATACTTTAATTAGATTGCTTGCAGTTCCTGCTGTCTCACCTGTCTCTTTGTTACCACAAATGAATACATGCGAGGGAGATACAGGTAATGGATAAATAGATAGATAAATTGAGTGAAAATACAATTTGCACTCGCTTTGTTTCTCACAAAGGTAGATTTGCAAAGAAAAGTTGCTTCCAGGAGGTCAGAGACTGGGTATGTATGAATGTGCGTTATTGGTGTGTGTGTGTGTGTGTGTGTGTGCTTGTGTGTGAACAGTCGCAGTGGAAATCAATGCAGAGAATATAGTGGCAATTACTACAGCAGCCTGCAAGTGAACCTTGTGGAACAAACTAACTAATACATGAATAAATAAGCGCAGTGAAATGGAGATGTGTACACATGCGTGCGTGCGTATGTGTGTGTGTGTGTGTGTGCGCGCGAGCATGTAAACTGGTCTGTAGATCTTGGATGGTCCTTTGCTGTGCCAGCCAATTAACGAAGTGTGTAAACTGAGCTCATTAAAGAAACAGCACCGGCCACACACTAATAAACACCTTCATACAAACACCCCCCCCATACACACACACACAGTCTTAGTATTGAGCCAGACTCTTTCCTAGGTCAACCCCTTTTTTTTTAATCCGAATCATAGGGTGTCACGTTGGTGCAGTGTGGGGAGTTTGCATGTCCTCCCTTGTCTGTGTGTGTATCCACTGGGTGCTTCAGCCTCCTCCCACAGGCCAAAGACATGAAGGTTAATTGGTGTGAATGAGTGCATGAACGGTTGTTTGTCTCTCAGTGTGTATTCTGCCTCTCGCACAATAGGATCCGCTCCAGCCTCCTGTGACCCTGCAAAGGATAAGTGGTTATAGATAATGGATGGATGGACGGACAACACAGGTCTACTTCAAAGTGTCTGATATCATCTGTTTGTTTGTTGTTGTGGTCGGCACTGTGTGTATTTCCTTTTTTTTTCCGTCTGCGCGAGTCTGTTTGGAAAAGCTGTGAAAGATTGATTTAAAGTTTGATGCTTTGAACCAGCTACCAAGTACTGCCTCACTTCCCTTCCATGTTCAGAGAACAAAAGCTCTTCAAGGTCCCCACCTACTAACTGTTCCCCTCTCTCTCTGTCTGTCCTCCTCTCTCCATGACTCGGTGCCTCTCGGCTTCTTTTCTTGTCTTACACTCATCTATTTCAGTCTGGGTTCTGCATTTGTCTGGCTCTGCCCTTCCGTTTTTAAGTGGTGGGTGAGTGCAGCACAAATACAAGATCTTCGCTTGCCTGACTGTGTCATAATGTTGAGTCATGGAGATGCCGTTTTGTTGGTATTGTGAGCGAGTGCTCCGTGTCTGTGGCTCTTAACTTTGCCTGGCCAATGAGACTGTGAAAAATTAGCAGCCAGGAGACTTAGGTGAAAAACATTAACTCTTACTGTGTGTAATAGCCATGATTCATGGAGCTGTGTGAACTGTTATTAGTCATCCAAAAGAGGGAAGCAAACCAGAGTGGGACAACAAACGTATGACTGGATCAGACTGTGCAGTTCTTGTTATTCCCTCGGGGTCTCGGAGCTGTAAATGCCTAAATGTCTATCCTGTTTTTGCACCACATGCTTTCTTTTTTAAATCAACTCAATTTAGTTAAATTCAATTCCCTGCCATTAATTGCCAAGAATGTTGATGAGTGTTTCCCAAGCTTAAAGATAAGATCGCAGCTGTAGATGATATGTATCAATTGTTCAAATTGACACATTTTTGACACCGCCATTCTTTGATTATCCGTTAGTCTTATGAGTCAGTTGCTGCAGTAAAAATAAAACACATTTGAATAATGTGGCTTCAAAAATGTTAATATTTTGTTTTTTTCTTTCTGCCTCATATCATTGTAAGTTGAATACATTTGGGGTATCGTTTGTTGCTCAGAACTAAAACAATTTAAGAGATACATTTTGGCTCTAGTAACCTGTAATACTTGTATTTGTCTTAATTTGTGATTAATCGTTAATCAAGATATAGCTATGACTTGCAGCCCTAGTTAAACTGCTTTTATCTTTTCCTCATATGTGTCTCAGAGTTTAATTTAATTTCCCAGCAGATGCAAATGTTATCTGTTTGCACGACTGCATGATGTGCTACTTCCTGTGTTTTGGCTGACCAGCAGAAATGTAAAGGTTTTACATGTATACATTTAGAAACACAGGAGCTGTAAGTTCAAACTGAAGAAAGATGCATCCTTTTGTCAGAGTTCTTGCAGAGATTTTGTGTAGGCGTGTGTGCGTGTGTG
>JAQNCA010000002.1:14038356-14048439 GCA_029783725.1 Acanthurus tractus | reverse complement strand
TGTGTGTGTGTGTGTGTGTGTGTCTGTTTGTGTGTGTGTGACCATATGTACGGTCTGTGTGCTCCTGTTAATGGGTGATTGATTGTGGAGTGAGTTGTAATCAGGGAGTTACAGCGTTATCTAGTTGCAGGTTGTCTGAGTGGGGAAAAACAGACGAGTAATCAGATAATTACTGAATACAATCCCTTAGGTCATTTCAAGGTTGATGCTCTGACACATTCGTTACACACACTCTCTTTTTTCTCACACACACACATTTGACAGGCACACACACACAGTTCACCCACACAATATTTTGGCATGTAAAGAAAGTGATTGCAAAATTACTGGGCTGCAGAAGTGACTGAAGTCATAATTGTACCCCACTGCATGATGGTTTCTGCTATCAAATCCTCCTCCCCTCCTTTTTTAGCACAACTTGTGGCCAAGGTTATGCTAAAAATAGGTAGTGTGTATGTTCTGGCAGAAGATATAATAAATATATGAAATATAGATATACTGAATATTTTCAACTACCCTTGCATTCATGGAATTCATTAATTACAACTTGCATAAAAAAAATTAATTAAAAAGTAAAGCTGGTAAAAGTTGCCTGCATTAGCTGTCATGAGTCATGACAGTCTCATAAACTCTAACATGAATAGTTTTACTGAATGTGCACCATCTGCAGTTTAGCTCAGGCCATCTTGAAGTGAATTAAACAGTTTAAATTAATACAAAAAAAATTAAGAGTAAAACACAGATCTTTGTTTGTGTTTGTTGTCCAAGTGTTATCTCTAACTACAAGAGGTGAAGCCCTTGGAGTCAACACAACAGTGTTCGGCTTCGACTCGAACTAACACCATCAGTCTGATGTCTTGTCAAGAAACACAAACAGCAGGAGCAAATTAATGAGTGCGCACACTCTTAAGCTTCTGTGGAGAAACTGATAATTAAAGTGCATGTTCATGCTCATCTAAGTTGACGCATCTGTTGCCAACAGTCCAGAGCTGTATGGGACAACCTGTTTTTTTAAATCTTGCAGGTGGTGCAGGTATTTTGTAGTTCTCTCTGACTTGAGTATAAAAAAAAATACAAAATACAAAAAAGATTTCTGAATTATGTTTTAAATCAATTCCTTTTAACTAAAATATATTGAAATAATTATGTGTCCATGTACTTGTATTCTTGTGACCCTAGTCAGAGAACTGTAAAGGGGATGAGAAGTGGCAAAAGTCTTTGCAGCTGCGGAAACGTATATATGTGTATATATGTATATGTGTGTGTGTGTGTTTGTGAGTGCGTATGTGTGTGCGCAGGCCTGCATGGCCTATGCTCACCTTTTATTCTCTTTCATCTCCCAGGACAGAACAGAAAAGAAAAAGATGCCTCTACTTTGCCATTGGTGCCTCTCCATCTGTTAAACCATCCATCCTCCTGTCTTTTTCTCTCATTCACATCCTTTATTATACACAAGGTCGCAGGTTTTATACTTAGACCACAGAGCTCTAACACTCTTACTGGACTACACATCTCCTTCAATGAAGAGGTGTTATCTGTAGACAGCTTAGACCTTGGTTAAATGTCTCAGTGACTTTGTCGATAGTCTTGGAGAAACAGCTTGGCTTGTATTTTGAAGTAAAGCGGAACAGCGATTATGCTGATCCCCCCCCCACCACCACCACACACTGTCGAGTCATTGATTCCCAGTCTATAGGCTGTGATCTCCATACATCGTCACTGATTAGGCTACGAAGAATTTAACTTGCTCTGAAAGGCAGGAACGGGTAACAGAGATGTAAAGACAAAGATGTATAGGAATGCTCAGATGCATGTGCTTAACCATTCTCACATAAGCTCAGAGGGCCACGTGCATTCAGGCAGACACACATACAGGCCAAGACACATGCAAACACACACGTACACACACCTATATGCATGCACTCTCAAGGAGGCTCTCTAATGTGATGTGCAGAGACAGGCTGTCTGCCCTCCTTAGAGGCTGCTCCACAGCAAAGCTGCACTCCATGCTTGGCTACAACATGGCTCCATATGGCTTGTGAAAAATTCAAGCTTCAAATTAAAAAACGTGATTTTGTTTCATGAGGACAAACATCCAAGAATTCCGTACCACTTTTGAGCATGTCTGACTTTCACTCACACAACTCCGGTTCATTAAAGTTCATCTTTTTATACATAATAACTTGGTATTGTTGTGGAATTTAAACTAGATGAAAGATCTGGGCAATATGTGGAGAAATATTGGATATAAGATTTCATCTGTATCACCCAGCTCTAATCAGAGGAGTTTTGAATATTGATGTTGTTGTCTGATTATAGGGATAAATCCAAGCAGCATCATTACTGTCATTTGTTTGTGACAAACATGTTTCTTTCACTGCAGACATTTTTAACTGTTTTGCTTTTGAAAGTTCAGCTTTTTGCTTTTTTTTCCGTGGCCGTGACAAGCATGCTGATGTGTGGTTAGGGATTTGTGAATGTCTTTGTGCAAAAGGGCTTTTAAAAACACTATTTGTAAAGACTGTGAAACACTCTTTAAGGCACTGAATAAATAAGGTGTATCATTATTTTTAAAATCAGTATTATTAGTTTATGCTGCCCTGTGACAATATGAACATCAGCGATGGTTAAACTCACAGCACAGCAGCACAACAGAAATTGCCTTCATTATGAAATCTTTTAAAAAAGGAATCATCGTCTCTCTTCATATTTATGATAAACCTTTTAAAGTGGTCACAGCCAATTTGGCTCATCCTCAGTGCACCCCAAATAACAAACCAGCAAAAATCAAGAAAAATTATAGTTCATTTTTGTAACGGAACGCTTTTTTTCTTTCCTACATCATTTATCATTTCACGTCTCCTTGATTACCTCTGTAAAGGGCCCGAACATGTTTGCAAACACTGAAACAACAGAACAAATCATTACAGACTTTTACTTTAGTAGTATTTTGAATGTAGTATTAACTAGATATTCTACTTTTTGTACACTGTGTATTTATTTATATGTATTTAGACTAAGTAAATGATTTAACCAAATAAAAAATAAATATGGAAGCCTTGACATATTGTACATTTACGCACATTTTTAGATAGCATTAATACCTCATCTAGTCCAAACAGGTCATTGCTCTTTTAAAAATGACCAATTGTTACAAAATGCTACTCATTATCATATTAAAATTCTATTACATCTCATTCTGTTGGTTTCCACTGAAGACATCTTGATCTTCGTCCCATGGCCTTACAGCAACCAAGATACCTGTTAATTATGATCTGTCCATTTGTTCATCATTATGGGTGTTACATAGCCCCTGGCTCTCTCTTTCTCTCTCTCTCTCTCCTTTTATCCCTCGCTCCACTTCAATTGGTGTTGACAAATTCCAAGGAACTAAATTTGCATAGCCTAACCTTCACCAATCAGTGTGTCCTTGGTTACACATGTGTTGTTTTAACCATGATGTATTCAGTTATTAGGGTGCCAGGAGTGTATTTGATAACTGGCTACAGGCACTCTGGCCTTTTGTAGTCTATCACAGGATAATCTTCTGCGTTTCTTCCCACTCAGACATGATTCCATTGCATATTCAGGGGATGTGGAGATGAGAAATACATTTTTTAATGTCTGTCAAGCAGACTGCCTGTTTGCTAAAATATTGAACAAGAGGGTCACAAAGCAGCCAAAATGACTTTTTTACTAGAAGAAATTGTGTTTATAGCTGTTGTTTCCCACCAAGTGAAGAAAATGAATATCTATGAAAGTAGAAAGGTGATGCCAGAAAGCAAGATGCACTCTGCTGGGAGTCAGTGATTCATGGCCTATGCCTGAAGAGCCAGGTCGACAGATAAACAAAGCGGACTGTGAGGGTGTGATTGGGTTACTAAGGACCAGACTTGTGCTTTGAATATACCCATGTAGATGTGTTTTTTGTGAGCGTATCAACATTTTCAGCTTCCGAAAGACACCTCAGGTCCAAGAGAATCTTAATTAGTGTGATGAAAGTGTTACATTTCTTCTTGTTTAGAAATCAACGTGGAACATTTTTTTTTAGAAAATCATAATCAGTATGGCATCAGAGGTTGAGAATATCCATAATCTCCATCTTACCTTGGTATGTCAGCATGCAAACATTGCATAAAACAAGTAAAACAAATGACAACTGAAACTGATTGGATAGACAATGGTTTTGCAGATATTTGATCATAAACTAAAATATTGAACAAATTACAACATGGAGTTAAAAAAAAAGGGTAAGACAGTCATGAAAATTAGAACAGATCGAAATTTTCATCATCTGGGACCCCTTAATGTCATCTCAAGGCAATCCATCTGTTGAAATATTTCACAGGATAGGAGAAATTTTTTTAGTGGGGCTAGAAATAAAGTCAAGGGATGAAGTTATTATAGCTCCAGAGTACCAAACTTCACAATCCATTTGATAGTTGTTGAGACATTTCACTCCAAAATGAAAATGTCAAACTAATGGCGGAAGAAGAGGAAAAGTCAGGCAATCACTAAAGTGGAGATATTTTAGTTTAGACCACAGTGGTGGACCATCAGACTGTCTGACAGACTTTGCCATCCCTGGAGTAACGCCAACAGCATGGCTAAAAATGTGTTGCTGTCAAATGAAAATGCTCCTGTGGAAAAATGTAAAACATAGTGTGATCCACAGTAACCTAAAGACAGCCTTGGGCACCGCTGTATGAAAGTCCTGAGAGACAGGTATTTCTGTAAAGCTACCTTTAGGTCAAACTATTCAGAAAGAATCCCACTCAAAACACCTGTCACTATCATATTTTATACACAAACAACAACAGAGAACCTGAGAAAGACCCTCGGGAAGATGAAGAGGAAAAAATTCCTGCTATGCACCCACACCGAAAGCTTAACCTGCGGTAAAAGCATTTACAGTACGTGTCTGGGCGCTGTGGATACTGTCTGGCTATGTGTTTGCGCTAATTGATGTAAATGGAAAGTTTCCTCTGGCTGCACAGTGAGATTACCTTATTGGGGCCCTCTCATTGCATTCATTAGCGCTAATCGTTACCTGTTAGCTCACCAGCCAACCCCGCACAGACCCAGCCGGGTACATCTCTGTGGTTTCTTAAGCAAAACTAAAGCCTCTATTGACTCCCTGCCTTTGGTTAAGCCTCTGTGTGGAACTAGGATGGTAACAACAGTGCTGTGGATTAACATTTTGGCAAGAGATCTTCAGGGAGACACTTTTAAGGCATTAATGATTATCCTTGATTGCAGTTTTTTACAAGTCATTAGCTAATTCACTTTCTATTAAATCCATGTATCTTTGGGTCTTTGAGTTCCCAAGTCCCCTTCCCTCTCCGTTCCACCGCCACTCCATTCCTCTCTTTTGCCCTCTGTTTTATATTCTCTCTTTCCTCCCCTTCCCCAACTTTTACTTTATTTCACAGCTATTAAACCAGGAAATTTCAATCAGGTAGCACAGCGTGAATTTCTGCAGGGGCAGGAGAGAAAGAGTGAACTTTTATTTAATGCAGCCGTTCTTTCTTTTCTCCTCTCCACCTCCATCTCGTCTGTCTTTTCTTCCACAGCTGAACTCAACCTTGGCTCTTTATAGTTTATGATTCAATTTCCAATTTGTCCTCCAGAAGTATTTGCCTGGTGGGTGGCACAGTGGTTTTGTTCTTATGTTTGTACAATACTCGCCTTTTGGTATTCATAGAAACACAGACTTACGGAAACGTGGATTTGAATTTCCAATTCTGTGTTTGCTACTCCGTTGGTTTAATTTTACATGAAAGTCACATTGAGATGGGAATCACTCTTTTTATGTCAGCAATGCTGGGGCTGTTTCAAACATCTGTGCTTTCTTTTTGCTGAATGTGCAGACACAAGAAGGACAGTAATAAACTTATTGCAGAAAACTGTTTTCTATAGCCCAATAATTTTAAGCAATCTGTACAGGGCGAGATGCAGGGTACACAATAGACTGGCCAGTTTACAATAGAACTAACACAAATGGCATGTTTCACACAAACACAGGCAGATTTTATATTCAAATCCAACTAATCTCCATAATTGTGGACAATGAGAAGAAATCAGAGCAACAGAGGGCCCTTCACAAAGAGAATCTATGAAGGTATACATTATGTTTAGTGAGTTATTGGTTATTATTTGTGTAATCGATAAAAACATGACTTTCAGAATGGTTTTGTGTAATTAACACTCATGGTCTAAGCATATCAAAGTGCTTTGTTGTGCCTCCTTTGGGTCCATTTGCCCCTGTTTCCCTTCCCTTTCATTCCCCATGTAGCCCTACACAGTTTCTGATTTACAGTCTCAGGGGATTCTACAAACGACCAGATGTTTGGCGAGGAAACACATGGCTGGATGTTACCTTTTTGAACCATTTAGATATTTGAGACAGGGTTTCAGGAGAGTCAGAAACCCATCCAAAGCTTTTGTTTTCTGGGCCATGTGTATAATTGTACCCGAGGACGATTTGGATGGATTAGTGCTATTACATTGTGTATCATAACCCAACAACGTAGCAATGTTCTGTGCCAATTGCTTCTTTGGTTGCATGTTTATGATTCCCAAGTGACGCTTGTCTTCTGTTGGCTGGATGTAAAGAAGAATAGCCTCTTTCCAGAGTTTTCCCAGTGGAGCTGGCACACTTGAAGCTATGTGAATAATGAATGGAACATACTTATCCCACATAGGCTCTTAGTATATATGGGCAGAAAAAAAAAGTAGCCATACTGTTCAAAAGTTCCAACATGTTCTCACTCTCAACTCATCTCATACTGATGTTTTTACTGATGATTTTAACATCATGAAACAGATGCAGTTTGGTTTATTTTTTTATGCTAAAAAGTACTTGGTCTAGTCTGAGAAAAAATAGTTAAAATAGTTAAGTTTTGCTTTTACTAAGATGGAAACAAAGGCCAAAGGTCATGTGTGCAAAGTGGACTTTCCTGCTCTTTGTGGAAATGATGCAATGAGTGTCCATTATTGCAGCAATGGGTTTACATTAAAGTTCATTTAAAAGCCCCATGGGTTGCTACCAGATGCTAAAGGGATACCCACTACTTTAAAAAGCGACACCAAGGAGTGCTGAGCTAGCTGCCATGTCAAGTCGAGAGTGAGAAAAGGTTACAATTTTATACTGTCATACTTTCATCAGAAATAGACCTTCAAGAAGTGTTTCCATGAGATACATGCAATGATAAAAGATCACTACTGTCAGCAAAATAGGGACCAAAACACATATTAGAACCAAACCTGAATTCACAGCTTAATGTAACCATTGCATCAGTTGTGTTTGCCTCAATAAAAATATGAAAATTTTATGGGGAAATTTTTTGACATTTGGTTGAGCACCGTGAATGATCCCAGTGTGCAGTCTGTTATGTAGCACAATTTTGATGGATTAGCAGTGCCTCTATTTTGGTTGTTTTAATGCTAATGAACAGTGTGCATATGATTGTGCTTCTGTGTGCCTGCACTGTGGAGAGTAGCTTTAGTATTCTTTACAGCAGCTCCACAGCCATGCACTGATGGATGGGGTGCTCTTTACTTTACTGATGCACTGTGATCAATGCTGATGCAAGGAAATAGAGTGTGGGAGAGAGAGAGAGAGAGAGAGAGAGAGAGAGAGAGAGAGAGAGAAGGACAGGGACAGAGAGAGGGAGAGGTAATATGCTGTCTCTGCAAATCTCTCTCTCACATTCCCTGTCTCTCACTGTTTCCCTCTCTCTCTCAGTCTTTTTGCATTAATCCTCTCCTCTCTCAGTGAATTTCCAACTTTGTTGATCCTGCCAGTATCTGCATATGCTGCACTCTCACCAGCATCATCGCCTTAACAGATATGACACAGTGTTTCCTTGCACAGCATATGCTGCACAGGGTAACTTTCAGCAGATTACTAGATTAATAGATTAAGCACAGAAAGTTGAGTGTGTGACAAAGTGTGTGTGTGTGTTTGTGTGTTTATGCACAGTTCTTTCCAGCACAGGTCTTTCAAGAGGACACCAAATGTTTGTCTAACAGTCCAGCCTGGCCTCTCATGTTGCCTAAATGTGGTTAAGAGGCTTTTATTTTTAGTCTTTTGCTGTTGTGAGTTAAATAAAACAGCAGTAATGCAGCTTCACTGATCCTCTCACGCAACTAATCCTAGCAGAACACCACTGTAAATACTCTGTGGGCTGCATTAAAGCACAAATCACTCAATCCCTCACTGAGTGTTTTCATACTTATTTTGGTTCAGATTAATAGAAATTTCTCTGTTTTTCATCTATGAGAAATATCCCTGAAATAACTGGGCTTTCTCTTGGGCTTGTGATATTTTCTGTGTGGCCCTGTGCGTGTCTGTGCATGCATTCCTGTGTATGTGTGTGTGTGTGTGTGTGTGTGTGTTTGTGTTTGACAGTACTGCACTGAACTTTGCACTGAAGTGTACTTTAGCCAGCACAAACATTACCTACTGTGAGAATCAATACAAGACTCTGCATGCCTGAGACAAACGTCATATAAAAGATTCTGAGCCCTTTAGCCCTTTTAGGATTCTGTGGGCTGCTTTATGATGTATCATCAAGGAAGATGATCAGTTTCATGTTTATATTTCTCCCAAAGCAGACATTTTGTCTTATCTACTCTTCAGATCCTTATCTCATTTAAATAGATTAAAATAGAAAGGCTTTTTATACACTATAATTAGCTTAATATATGTTTTGTGTGTCGCATGCTAATGAACCTAAATTGACTCCTTTATCTCCTCCTTCACATGTAGCACAGGAGCCTCTCTCTCCCTCCCAGCAAGTGCTAACCATCCATACTGAAAGACCAAAGCTGGGGGAATTTCTTCATGACTCAGCAGCATTTGGGTTTAGTTAGGTAGTATGCGAACTGGGTACTTAATTCAATTAAAATACATGTGCGGTGCAAAGTAACCTAATTAATTTGGAAATGCCTCCCCAATGATTGAGCGAAAAGTTGCCTTTTCAGTGTTTTAACCAATAAATTACTCTTGCAGAATTTAAATTAAAGACACAACTCAGATAATTAAAATATCAATTTCTTTGAGAACAAAAAAAAAAGCCAGGGTTTGGTGTTTTTTGATTTTAAATGCAGGGATCACAAATAACCAAAATTTCAAGATCCTAGAGCACTGAGCTTGTTGTTTGTGTACAGATGTAGCTAGGGCAAAAGTAAGTATTACCATATAGTTGCACATATGCATGCAGATTATTATGTACACAATGTGGCTGACAGCTTTCTTTGATCCCCTGAAGCAAATTTGCTGATTTTACCTCACGGAAAAAATAAATGCTGTTGTTAGGAAGACTAAATAAACTTTGAAAGGTGTATCAAATAAATGTTTCTCTATTCTTTCTTCTTAAAATGAAACTGCCACTGAGTTCTTTAATATCTTCCCTGGTGGGTCTGAAGTGAATTATACAAGCTGCCTCAAGCAAATACAGAGTGTTCGCTGTGCTACAACAACTTTGGTGTGATTTCCTTTAACAAAAACACAACATGTTTCCTCCAGTGTTATGTGGCTCTGAGAGCCAAATAGATAAAAAACAAGGAAAACTGCTTAGGTCACATTTTGCTTTTTTTTAAGGCCACCCATACATGCATTGTCAGTCAGCCCTCTGCTTATGCTGATGTTGGGTGGAGCTTTGCTGGAAATTTACTGTCACACCACCTTTTGGTACCACAGACGAGTCCAGAGGATGTCAGTCAAGCATAATTTATATATGCCCAGAAGAAATCTAATTAGCCAAAAGCAAGTGAAAAAAATGGTGTTGCGCAGTGGGCCTGCAGGGGCTTTAAAGGCCCTGTACACCCACACAGGTGTTTTCAATTACCCAGGTTAATTAGATCTCTAATCAGGTCAAAGATGGATTGACCTTGGCTCGATTTTATGTTGTTTCACCAAAATCTACCTTTTAATAAGAATGTTAATGGTGTAAGCTGCCCTTTCCAAATAGACCCAGGTATTTAAGCACAGGTAAGACAGACTGATTAACAATGGGACTGTTTCATAAGTGTCTCAGTAAGCCATGTTAGTGATCAGTGCAGTTTAAAGTGCTTCAT
>JAQNCA010000002.1:14010411-14032080 GCA_029783725.1 Acanthurus tractus | reverse complement strand
TGATAAAGAAAACACTCAGCATTCTTACTCATTTAAAGGCCAACTGAACTGAGCTCACTGTTTTGTAAGTTTCAGCTGTTGCAAGCTCATGTCGTGCCTTCATGTTTATTTAATTGGACAAATTACAGAAAATCAGGTATGTGATGCAACTTTGATGTGTTGCTGTGACTCTAATGGTTTTGTCTGTGTGTCATTGCAGTTAATGTCATTGTGATTCACTGAGAAAAAAACCTGTTGCTTCAGTTGTTATGTTGATGGTTTCAGCTGTTGGTCATTTGTAACTTGTTTGCTGTTTTGTACTTAAATTTTACTAGAACTTGATCTAATACATGCATTGTCCTTTGGGAAAAGTTAAAAAAAGAGTTAGTTCGTCTCTGACTTCGAAGTTTGATTCCATTTTGCCAAAAAGATATTTTGCCACTCAACCAAAATATTCAAAAGAAAGCATATTAAGATGTATATATTGCTCAGTGGATTCTTTGCTGTAGTGCTTGATATAAACCCTGGTCTTTAACATCCACACGTGTGCCGAGGCCTTGGACAAGTGACCTGCTGCTGTTCCCTCTTCCTCCTCCCAGCTGGTCTCAAGGGTTATGATAATAGGGAGGGACATTAGTTTGTGAGAGAAGTCAAGCTCCTCAGGGGGTTGCCATTGATCAGTCTAGTCATGAGCACACACACACACACACACACACACACACACACACACACACATACAAGCTCACTGTGAGCACGGACAGTGATGTTCATCCATATCTAAAGGGATTTTATTGAGGACAAAAAAAAAAAAGATTTATAGTTCTCCTGCTTCTTCTAGCTGGTGTATCTTTACCTGTTTCTCAAAACAGGGATAAATATTCATCCACTGCTCTTGTTTTGTACCATTTTCTAAAATTCACTTAACTAGGTGGGAATGGTGTGGCAGTAGATGAGAAGCGTGTCGGGATGATGCGGGAAGCGTTCAGACTTTGGAGAGAATAGAAAACAGTGTTGAGGAAAGAGAAAAACAGTCGTGGTCGAGTGTGCGTGCCTCCCTTTCTCTCAATGCTAATTTTCTTGGCAGGCTCTTAAACAGAATTTTAATTTGTTCTGTGTTTACGATTCATAACGAATGGTGCCATCTCAGAGGCCAATGTAATCTAATTATTAACACAAACGCATGGACGTACATGCACTGATGGGCACACGCAAATGCACTGAGAAATGTACATTGTAATCTAATTAACTTGGCAAGCATTCTGAACTCATTTTCCATTTCAAAATATGCTCTTTGTGAGGAGAACACTATGGGCCCCTGGGAAATACTTAAATATTAATAGATACTAAGTATATGATTTATATAGTGAATCCACAAGCATCATGGTCACATTTAGAAATATGAAGTACCATTTATGCTGTTGTTATCCGTTATGTGTGGCTTGGCTGGAACTGGACACAAGGTTAGGTCGCTCTTTTCAATGTTATATATTGTATATTTCAACTTACATGACAGACAATTTCAAAAATATGAAACCTGAGAATTCCTTGACAACAGATAGTAACTTAAACATTGGTTTACTTAATACATTCAACATATGGTCAAAACACATTTGTAATTCTCAACTGCAAAGAGAAAACAGAGCTTTATTGGAGTCAGAGCTCTGTGAAAGCAACACCTACAGTACAAAAGCAGACAGCAAGACAAGTGGATGTGTTTATCTCTGTGGAAGGCCTCTCCATTCATACTGCACTTAAAATCAGCCTGTAGCTGTTTTGCTAACACAATCTCTTGTGGTTGAATACACTTCAACAGAGATTGTTTGTGTTTTTTTGAATAAGAGCTCATTTTACCTGCACTGCTTTGAAACTGTAAATAAACACACAATCAGTACAAATTCAGTCGTCTCCTGCAATTCAGTGACACTCTCACAATAGGTGCGTTTGATTCGATAGTACTGATTTTTAGGCAATGGCTGCTATTTATGCTCAAAACAACACAAGAGTGAATCAAATGATGAAGACTCCAAACACGGTGGCTTGTTTACTCTCATCATTTTTTGAGTCTTTCTCTCTTCCTGAGTAATTGTCTTAACAAACTGGTAGGACTGAGTGCAAAAAGAAAAGGACTGAATTGCTGGCAGAGCTGTGAGCCAGCTTGGTACCTGGACAGACTAGAAAGTAGCACAGCGAAGCCACATTCGCGTCCTTATGGACAAAATGGTACTTACAGTGTGGCGACACAGTGACTACTTGCAGATTCTCAAACATTACAATTGTTTGTGGTTGTTGTGTTCGTGGCAAAATGGGTATAAAGAGAAAAGCTCCACTGGTTATGTATTTCATTCGACAGAAGAGGCTTTTAAACTCATAAGTGGATGGCACATCAAAAAAATCTTTGTATTTCAGACCTTCTGGTGCACTTCATGTCCTCAAAGGTCGACACTGGAAGATGGTTGCAACTTGTCAACTTCAAAAGTTGTAGCACTGCACTGAATTGCTTCACTTTCACAAATTATAATGCTGCAATTGTGTAATTTAATGGAAAATAACAGACTTTGGTCCTGAATGTCATCATTGTAAATGTTGGTGCAATTAGGACATTTGACAGATGTGAAACGACTGACCCTGAATCAGTTACATATTTACACTGGTCACTGAAAGTACCCTTGGTCCATTTTTTGTTGCAATTTTACTTGTGTGTTTCTGCTGGATCCTAGTACCGTACGCTCTGTATGTGTGTGTGTGTGTGTGTGAGAGAGAGAGACTGAGAAAGTCCCCCAGTGGTAGGAATGACATTTGAAAAAAGTACCCCACTGGGACCAAGAGAGCTATCTCAGTGCCTGTCTGCAAAGCCACACACACACACAACCACACACACACACACACAACCCCACACGCACACACCAGCACACACACACACACACACCCACACACACACACACACACACACACACACACATGCATACAGTCACAAACGAGCACACATGCACAAACACAGCCCCTGGTTGTTCACTGAGGGCAATCTGTCCATCTGTTAGTCTGTCAGTAGCATGTCATCCTTAGTAAATGGGGTTAACAGCTACTGCTGTGTTAAAAGAGGCAGGGATAACAAGTCCTCATGCCATGGAGAGAGATGGGAGGGGGCTTGGAGGGGGAGAGAGACATTGCCAAGGAGAGAGAGAGAGACAGGGTGAGGGAGGGAGAAGACATTATAGAAAGTGTAAAAAAATTCCCAGATTTAGGGCCTGTGATGGAGGATAATGGTTTGCTGCCCTGCTGAGTTTGCTGTGCAAAGCTAAGAGCAAGAGAGATCGGAGGAAAAATGGGGTGCTGGAGTGGCTAAGAGAGATTGAGAAAAGCAGTGGTCATTTATGAAATAGCAGTAGAACGAGGTGAAATAGATGAAGATGATGAGGATGAGAAACAGAAAGAGGAGGAGATGGTAGGAGAGCGGGAATGGTTTGATGAGGTAGAAAAAAGACTGAAAATGGAAAAAAGGCACCATTGATAAAATATAAACATGATTGTATCCTCACTCAAGTTTTTAGTGCAATTTAGCATTTTTAAACACACGAACACACATAACTCCTTTGTGAGTGAGTGTTTTGTATGTCTGTGTCATTTAGTAAATAGTCTCTATTTTAGTGAGTATTTACTAGAGATGATTGACTGAACCTGCAGTTTGGTTGTTACTGACATTTGAGCACAACACAACATCACACTCTTAACACCTTCACTTGTATTAAATAGCTTAAAAGCACAGTAAACATTGTGTGCACACATGCTTTTATAGTCTTCTTTCCCTCAGAATACTCCGATTTCATTGTTTCTCCGTTGAGTCGTATTTATGTGATGAATCTTGAAATATAATCCATATAAAAGGCTTATCTAATAAAAATCTCCTGGCTATAGATTTTAGCCTCTCATAAAGCCTGCAGGTCCACCAAGCCCACCAAAGATTACAGTAGCAACGTGTGTATATTTGAGTGCTTTGCAACACATTGCAAACTTCAGCAGCAGCTCCCTGCACTGCATGAGGCTCAGACTTGCAAGGAGTCACATCCTCACCGTGGCATGATGCCTGTGAAAGCATGGCCTTTCTATGTTGTTTTCACATTCTCTTTACATGAGAATGATGAAAGAAGGACAACAACAACAAACACTCGGGTCCATGTTAACAGTCTTTGTCCTGATCACCTTTTAAACCTCAAACCTCCTGATTTTCAGCGACACTCACACATGCTGCTGTGGGAACAAGTCAAACGAGTTAGAAACTCAAATTTCGGCTTCTTCTGCAAGCAATTGAGTTGAAGTTATCTCTGATGTCTGTCCAGACTAACATAACATAAGCAGTAAATATAAGTGATTAGCAGCAAAAAAAAAAAAAACAGTTACAGTAACAACATGATTTAGGTCAGAGGATGCTCTGTTTCCCTCTTTATGTTTTTTGTTTGAAAAACATAGCTGGTGCTCATGGTATTCATTGATTTTAAAGCCATTACCACCACTTGGGAGCAGTAATGGTTTAAAAGTTATTAAACTGACTTTACAAGTAATACATTAAACAGACAGCTACTCAGCTGCAAATTAGAGGATGTGTCTGTGTATCAAGCCGTGCCAAAATAATCACTCAATCATTCTGTAATATGCCTCCAGCTCATATTAATTTACCATGCGGTCATATTGATGAAATTTACTGCCATCTAATAACAATAATATGTGTAATTAAGCCTCAATGAACTTTTACTTTCCTCCAGTAAAATCCTCACCCTGCACTTCCTCAGCACCAGCACGGATGCTTGGATTAGTGCTCTATCGCTCTTACTAATGCTGAGTCAAATACGACTGCAGGTGCTGAGCCAAAAAATGGGCCAGGGGGATGCGTGTGTGTGTGTGTGTGTGTGTGTGTTTTTGCCTTTTGGGGGTAGGTTAAGGTGTTTACTCTGTGAATGTTGTTTTTCCTGAACTGTGTAACTGCTAACAGGAGAGTAGAGCCGATAAAAAAGCAAGCCAATTAGGGTACTGTAGAGGAAGAGAGAGGGCAAAAGGCAAAATTAGAGATGTTCATATCAAATAAAGGTGAAATTCTGAAGCTCATCGACAATCTCTAGAGGCTGCAGTGTTCATTTCAGTCAAGGGTACAAAAGTGATGGATGGAATAAAAGGCACACTATCGATTCAGATATTCGTCTGGCCTTGTCTCAAAATGACCTTCTCAAACAAATAACCAAATTCAAGTGAGGATGTAAAGCAGTTGCTAAATAAAATTATTACATATTTTTGTTAGTATGTTTTTGTTTTTATTTTTTCAAGGAAGTCACATTGTCAGCAAAGTCAATATAATTCATCCTCTAGTGGAAATAAGTTGCCAGATATTTCTTGGTAAACTGAGCTTTAATGGTTTGATGTAGCAACTTGATAATTTTGCCTGTTTTAAGGTCATTTGAAACCCAAACTTTACTCAGATCTTGCATGATCATTAAAGTATAGTTTAGTTTAGGAAAAGATAAATGGTTGAAAGGTCAAATAGTCCCTGTAACAAACCTCACAGCAAGGAAATACTTGCTGGAAATACTATAATTTGGTACCCATATAACATTTAACATGAAGCTGATTTCAGAAGAAATTTTTCCTTTATACAGCTGAAACTTTCTTTCTGATGGTGACGATAAATCAACTAAAGGTTCAGAGTGTCACTGTGAATCTTAGGGTAGTTAATGTTGACACCAAATATTTGACAATCTGTGCAGAAGTTGATAAAATATGTTTCTGAGGGCCAGAGTGTTTGGTTTGATGGACTGACAGATGGACAGATTAATCCAACATGGCCATCCTTTGGCTTCAAATGCTTCACTATTGGAGCAAACAAAGGAAGCCAGAGGACATGAAAGACGGATGAAAGAAAGACACACAGTGAGTGAGATATCAGAACGTGCTTTTTACTGAGATTTTAATTGAACTGGGCTTTGCAGGATTGCTGCTTTGTCTTTTTTCTCATTAACCGAACAAATTAAGAACTTCTCAAATCTCTGTTTGACTGTTAAACATATTCATGCCCGCTCTTTCAGTTCAGCATGCCTCACTTTTAAATACTCTTTAGACAGAGCAGAGTCATTGTTTGCTGCTTTAGTTTTTCACTGGCATGCCGCGTGCACCCTTTGTTACATTGTGGGTGGACTCTTTTGTAATGGAAATTGTGGTAACTTCCAACAACTGTGTGAAAAGCCAAAAAAGCACAGACTTTGACTTTCACAAACATAAGACTCTACATATAAGCACATGTTTGCCCATACACCCGGTGATGCGACCATGAAACATAGATACAACATGTACACCATCGCAAACATTCGCACACACACATACTGTAGTTCTGCACACATTGCTTCTGACAAGGCTTATTGTTTGTCCTTGACATTTTAATGTGTTTGATGAAAGGGGAGGCTGAAAGCACCATGTGTTGTCATCACAATCTTCAAATGCAGAGTGATTTCTTTGTTCCCGCTCTCTCTTAGCTCACTCAAGGGACGTCTATACTCAGGGTGGACTTGTTTTTAATTAACTACATGGATATTTGATTGAAGTGTGTTTGTATAGTTATGTACATAAAGTGGGAGCTATAAAATAAATGAGGGCATTTCCCACATTCACCCATCATTAGTAATGTAGTTACTCACTACGGATTCCACATCACACAATCGAATTCGCATGTTTTACTTTAAACAGTGGCTATTACTCTCTTTTACAGTTTACTGAGTAAACCATTTTATTTCCCCTGTATTGCAGAAAGGGTACAAGAGATTTAACATGCATTTTCTATACAGATCCTCTTAAAGAAGTGACATCTGTGGCTCCACAGCTGTGCAAAAAAAAAGGGACTATCAGATTTGTTATATCTATGGGTGAGCATCTGTAAGCCAAATGTGTCATTTTAAAAGTGTGCATGGTTTTGTTTGTGCACACATCAGTACACAAATAGAGAATTGGGATGAATAAATACCTGGTTTAGTAGTTCTGATTGTAAATTGCGCTTTTGTGGCTCAAAACTATCTGATAATAATCGCATCATCACACTCATAAGCCCACTCCTTTAACTTCATTGTTCTGTTGTCACGCTCATGTTGCTGGTTTTTGCTTGGTGAAGAAGTGTTATTATGTCCGAGCCTTTTGGCAGTGACTGACACATCTCATTCAAGTGTTACTATTCCTGAAGGTTTCATTACAAAGACCTGTATATCTGCATTGATCTGATCTTCACTCTTGTCATTTTTCTGTCCATTTTTCTGTTGCTGACATTTTAGATTGGGCGTAGGTAGATGGCATCCTAATTCTTTATCCCACAGACAAAGTTCTGATTGATTCAAGTATTTTTTCAGCAGTTGTAAACAGACTTCACTGAGCAAAACATCAGACCTATTTGAAAGGCTTAAAAAGAAATACCCAAAGACTTCAGCGGAGATTCATCGACCGGAACCAGGCTAATATAACAACAACAAGTCGCTACTCACTCACTCACTCACTCACTCGCTTGTGAATGTCTGATATTAGATCACTTGTTAGATTAAACACTTGTGTAAAATGTCTGACCTGAGAGCTTAGTACACTGAACACTACATGTCTATCTTTCACAGTGCATGTGAAGGCAGGGACATGTGAGGTGATCGCTGCTCATCGCTGCTGCAACAAGAACAAGATCGAGGAGAGATCTCAGACTGTCAAATGTTCCTGCTTCCCTGGACAGGTTGCTGGCACCACCCGGGCCATGCCCTCCTGTGTTGATGGTATGTACCACAGTGTGCATTCAAATACTTCTATCTTTTTGTTCATGAAAAGAGGGTATAGTGTTAATTCAGGCAGTGACATAGAGCTAGGCTAAGTAAAACCAACATCAGTGTCATATATTGATTATATTTATGCAAAGTGGATCCAATCTAAATTTTGCAGGAAATTCTGAAATATTTAAATAAATAATACATTTTTTGCCTGGAGACAGTGTCTGTGTGTGTGCTGGCAACTCACTGTTTCCTGCTGGTTTGCCACATTTACCAATTATATACCTGCGTTCACACTTTACACATTTAAACACGCTGCATTTCAATAATTACACACTCAATGTTACGCCATTTGTCTCCCCTCCAAATTAAATTTGATGTGCGCAGGTTGTCTCCAGAGAGTTTTATCAGGATTGTTTAAAAGCATCTTCACAAGCTAAAATACGAAAGGCCATGCACACTAGTACCAATCAAAATGGCTTCTCAGATTTTGGCTAACACTTGTCCCCGGAGCCTGCACACTAAAACTGGTAAAATTCCATTAATTAGAATTTGAGCTGTTTTTTTAAATTTTCAGGTGCCCCCTATGGGTCAGGCTGAACATGCTTCTGTGGGCCTTTTCCCAAACATGTTCTGAACATTTGCACCCATATTAATGATAAGTGGAAAAAATTCAAATAAATTACGGTGGACTTTTATGGTCCAAAAGCCTTTTTGTGTAGAGCACATATAGCTGTACTTAAATGTGAAATATCCGGTCAGCTAAACATGGTTGAGGGCTGTGACTTTTCTTAAACTGCATTTTTTGGCCTTTAATCACAGCGCCACCATCTGGCTCAAAACTTCTTGGAAGCATTTTCACATCATTTACATGACTGTGCCAAGTCTTTTGTTTGTTTATTCCAGTCATGGCATTAGAGGAGTTTTAAAAATAATAAACTGATACAAAAAACTGGGTTGCTGTTTCCTCAGGGCTTGACCCAAAAAATCCTTAAGGACTGGAGAAAAGGTCATCCAGTGCATCACATCCCATGTCTTACTCTGTCTGTCTACCAACTGACTGGCAACATACAGTTTATGCATATGAATACAAATGTTCATACAGGTGCACAACACAGCCATCATAACACACTATTTTATAACACAACTCCTTGTGTATGATACTGTAACATGATGGAGGAAATGTTTCCTCTCTCATCCCAGCCTCACTTCTGTGTGCTTAAGTTTCTGGTATTTTTTATTTTTAGTAAAATGTAATGTACATTTGTGTGTTTGTCGCTTGTTTCCGCTTGAGATGTGATGTTTGAATTTCAACCATTTTTTCAACCATAATTTTCTCATATATACAAAGTACCTCCGACTGAATTACATTTGATAGCCTCTTCAGAATCCTGACACTGTGATCTTCACAAATGTGGCACTCAAAAACATTGTGAAGTGTTATTTGACCCAGAGTTCCTATATGAATATATCATTGCATTGCATTATACTGCATCAGTTAATAGTAAATATGAGCTCTGCTCTCCACTAATGTGGTTATAAAAAATGATGTATGACTGAAGTAAAGTTTTTAATTTGACAGTGAAGACAGAGATGTCAATACTCTCTGGCAGGATATTTGTGTGTTGGTAGCCTGGGGTGCTGCATTCATTTCAAAAATGGGCAGGCCAAGAAGTGTGTGAGTATGTGTGTGTGTAGGTGTGCGTGTGTGTGTGTTTGTGTAGAGGCAGTGAAACAAGAGCTCTGAAGTTCTGAATCTGCATGTATGCATTTTTATCCATCTGCACCCACCCAAGACAAATTATCTCACTGATTTAGGGACCATGTATTTGACTTCATCTCTGCCGGCCCCTGGAGGATATATTGCCTGTTAAATTATTGTATGTCCAGCAGCGCTAGCTTTTCAGGTGATGTCTTTATTGTGTGGAATATTGATGTGCAAGATATAAAACGACGGCTCTATAGTTGAAGAGCAGGACTCCAGCTGAGTTGTGGACTTTAGGGATGTAACATTATTAACTTTGAAGTTCAGTTTTGTTTGATGGTATTCATGCTCTCTTATGAACTGATTTCCTGTGAACTTATGAACTGTGATGTTTGCAGAAGCCTGCAGTCTAGTTCAGTTAAATTAGAAACGACTGAAACAGAAAATATGTAAGATTCACTGAATTGAAACAATTTGATCGGTTGCTGTGTACAAAGTATGCATTTGATTTATGTGACATTCTCTTTTTTGTTGGACTTAAATTTAAAAAAAAAATTCCAGACTTATTTTTGCCTCTCTTAGTTTCTCTACTGTCTCAGAGTTGACAGTAGAGACAGTAGTTGGCTAATGCTGTTTCTGCCTTCTCCCTCAGTTATCTTGATAAACAGCAAAGGCAAGAATCTTAACCAGTCTAAACAATAAAAGCAATCTGTGCTTCACAGCCTAACACAGATTGTTTTTACTGTTCTAATTCTAATAATACGCATTAAAATTAAATATAACAACTTCATGGCTTCTTAACTGAAAGGCAGATTTGTAAAATGCTCCGTTAAAAAAAATTCAGGTGCTCCTGCTGTGATATTAAGCATTTTAGTCAGTGTTGTGTGAACAAACCCTCAAAATGAATCTTTATAACAAACACTATAATCTGAAGAAAATGTTGTAATTTCAGAGCTGCTCTGTTGACAGTGAATAAAAAGGTTGATTCTGTAGACCTGAATGTTTATCAGGGCTCTAACACTTAAATGAGCTTTTGTTTCACAGTACTACTGAGAATATTTAACTGCAAAATGTTCCAAAACCTGGGAAATCCCTCTGGCTACTGTTTCTGTGTGCACACGATCTGTATACTGCACCCCTGTAGCTACAACATGTGGCTCTTGATGAAATCAGAGGCTGCTGTAGAGTACCTGTGAAAATCCTGAATTTTATGTGTGTGAACAAACAGGGAAATACAACATTAAGGGCACAGACTGTTAGAATACAAAGTTGGATCATTTTAACCACAACATAGGTAACTCACAAGGTCTAATATGCAGTAAAAGCATGTGTAAGCATCACTGATGGTCAAAAATGACTACATTACATTCGTGTCTGTGGTTTTTAGATATTCCATGTTATTACCATTAATGGTAGGGAAAAAAACATGTTAAAAAGCTCTCACATGGTTGTCTCTGGCAAGGATTACAGGCAGCCATCAGTTTTGAGCTGACACAACTTCTGATAGTCCACATAATGATGATGACGATCTGATAAAAGTTTGACACAGCTTTGTGTACTGACATTCCTCTTTCCACAATCATCTGTAGCATTACTACGAAAGTTTTAAAGAGAAGAAGTACCTCTCTCAGAAAGTAACAGTATTCACTGATCTCTGATGTCGCTGCATACAGGCTGTTTTTTGAGTATATAAGTAGTTGCTAAGTCGGAATGACAAGTACTGAAATACTTACATGCTCAACATGTAATTACCAGATAACTGACTGTTGAAAAAAAAGAATAATAAATAAATAAATATCGGTCTCAAGATTGGCAGATAAAGAAAGCGCTCAGTCAGTCAGTCAGTCAGTCATTCAGTCAGTCAGTTATTATGGTGACTGTTCTTTTGTTACTTTTTTCTTTGTGATGATAATCATCTGCTTGTTCTTGATGTGTCTGGTTGTTCTAAGCCCCTTTTTCTGCTTTGTGTTTGGTAAAGGAACTTTATCAATTCATTTTTATCTGATTTAATGTGCTATGAATAAATCCATTCCGAACTCCAAAAGATCACAACATATCACGGCTGTTCAGCGCATGTCTTGCCCCCGTTTTTTTCTACTTTTTTCCTACTTGAAATGAAAATGTAAATGATTCCTTGTGTGCTGATTAAATTCACATGACTCTGGTGCCCATGCACCCCATGCACCCAGTAAAAATCTGCTTTTAACAGAATGCTCTGCCACAAGAATATTTTCTTTATTGCTTAAAAAGAATTGTCAACATAATTTCCTCCTCAGCGTATTGTTACCCCACTGTGTTAAAAATTTCTCAGTCTTGCAAGCCATTTTTAAGAATTATATTTTTGTTATCCACAAAAACAAACAAGAGCTTTTGGAGACCAAAAGAAAATTTAGATAAACATGATGCGTTACGGTAAGCCACTTAAGATTTAATAAGTGTTTATCTTAAATATGATATGTTGGAAGATACTTTTACTGCTGTATTCATGATCATTTAAACATCTGCTGTGTCTGTGTCCAGAAGGGCGTATATATTGTAAGGTACTGACAGATAATGGTAATACGTTTTGTTTTAGTATCTGTAGTGATCAACAAACTGTGTCTGAGGAGGTTGGAAAAAAACTTCAGACACTATGAAACAAAGACAAGATAGCCGAAAATGTTCAGTAAAGCACATTGTACTGGAGCAAAGTTGTGCAATTTGTTTTAAATTTTATAGACTTGACTTGAAACTCTTTCACTCTGTAAACACATAAAGTATTGCAGTGCACAGCAAAGTCGGAAATCACGTATATTTAATGCCACTGAGTCAGATCAGCCTTAGTAATAATGAATGCATGCAAAGGGATTAAAAAAATCATATACGGAAATATAAAGTTCACAGATATATTTCTGATGCATTCAAATGTAATAATTACATTCACACCATTAGACCTAATTTGCAAATGGCTTGTTACGGTACGGCGCAACAGTTTTTACACCTTGCAGGGTGAAAATGATGATAAGGATTTAGAGAATCATTCATTATCATGATGATGATGATGATGACAATAAAGCATGTGAGTTAATCATCCAATGATACCTCAGGTCCACTGAGGAGATGAGAAGTAAAGCAGATGAAAACATTAGATCTGCAGGACAAATTAATACTTGAAACAAACAGATATGTGTATTTCCCTCCATATATCACACTTTCAGTACCTTAAGTTTGACTGACACTTTTTTAACTACATCATCTAAAATCATCACATCTTCTTTTGCAGTGGTATTGTGGCACACACTGAAAAAAAAGCATTTGATTTCAGAATTTGATTTACTAATTTATCAATTTTCTCAAAAAATGTTCAGAATTTGGATGGAAGCTTGACTAAGGAAAACTCAGTGTCAAAATTCAGAAAAATATTGTCTGGAAGCACATGAAAATGCTGAACAAACACTCAAAAACTCATGTCTTTTCTAAACTACATATATCTGTCACACTCCTCTCTCTCTTCGTCCAGCCTCCATTGTAGCCCAGAAGTGGTGGTGTCAGATGCAGCCATGCATGGACGGTGAGGAGTGTAAGGTTCTGCCAGACCTTACAGGATGGAGCTGCAGCACAGGCAACAAAGTCAAGACCACAAAGGTTGGTGTGCTAACAATCTCTCCTTCTCCACCTCACACAAACTTTACACTTAAATGGATGCAAACACACATGGTCAGACTCAACACTGAGTGACCTACTTCTTCTCTTACTGTGTCATACGTCTGTTCTTTCTTTTTCTCCATTCTGTTTTATTTGTCTGTGTCCTCTTCTCCTATCTCTGTTTCTCCTCCATTTAATTCTTTTTCTCACCCTATTTTTTCTCTCTTTACTCTCTTCTTCCTCCCATCTTGGATCTAACATCAAACAGTCTCTGAAGAAAAACAAGGCCAACAGGAACAGGGCAAATACACACACACACACACACACACACACACACACACACAGGAAGAGAGAACATCACAATTCCCTTCACTCCCACTTGCCCTGCTTCCCTGCGTCTGACTGGCATGCCATCTGACTCGATGCAAAAACAACTCACCACGTAGGATACACTAGAGTGGTAGCTGTCCTCAGACAGTTTTTATGCTCCGATTTGCCCATAATACAGTATGTGCGGCTTGTGTGTCAGTGTTCTTTTCTTTCCATTCCCTCAGTTTTTCCTTTTCCCTGTTTATGTACATGAATGTGCTGTGAGCGTCGACCATACATCATACGCCTTTCTGCTGAGCTCCCATTGGCACCTGTTAGCTTCTTTTCACAGGGTTGACCTGAGCACGCTCTCAGCTGTCTGTCATAGGAGGGAATTTGTGCGAGACTCACCTTCTGTCACTGTACGCCTCTGTTTGTAACCTCCATCCTTCTCTCTGCCTTCTCACCTTCCATTATTCATGGCTGGGTGCAGACCTTTGTTTTCTGCCTAAATAATTGATTGAAGGTGTGGTCAGAGGAAGGAGAGTGCATCTGCTTGGGTAAAAGAGAGAGATTAGAAAAGCTTAAGACACACATGGTCTCCTCTCTCTTTCCCGGTGTCTCTTTTTCTAAAACACCCAGAGACTTGCTGCTATATGCTGGGCTGATTGAAAATTCTCTCCCTTTTCCTTTTTTCCTCTGCTCACCTCTCACCTAGTAAAGTGGATCTCGCCCCTTTAAGTTACACTTCTTCCTTCTCAACAGCACCTTCTCTTTTTCTCACCCTGAAATAGTTATTTGCCGTGCTGGCCCGAGCTCAAATTTGAGTTGGGCTGTTCATAGGCGCAACTGAACTTTCTCCAAATTCACTGCTCACATCCCACCGAGATAAAGACAAAAAAGAGAGAAACACAGAAAATGAAAATGATTGGATTTGGAGCATGTCAACAGCTGTAATTGAAGAGAGAGAGACACACAGTGGCTCATCAGATATGAAGATGATGCAATATCTGAATATGTGAGAGCTGTATGGAAGTTGCTATCTGATCTTATGCATTTAGCTCCATCAACCCTGAAGTGTGCATTTATAATTTCCTGAGAAAGATCAAAGCCAACCAGTTTGAGCCAGGCGCGGCTTTATCATTGACTCTGTCGTAGTTTGAAAGCTCACAAATATTTTCTGTCTCTTGCATTCAGGTCTTTGATCAATGATTGCTGTGAGTTTGTGTTTATGTGTGTGCGTGCACAATATGTGAACGTGTTCGCCGAAGTGTTTGTCTGATGATGAAAAGAGTGATTTCTTTTTCCTCTGGTGTGGTATTCCGAGGTCAAGATGCGCAGGCATCTAGATCAATAACATCGAACGTTCTCTTATAGTCCCATTAAGGCCCACTCGTAAATTGAAATTGACGATAGAGTGAGAGAGAAAGAGGATGAGAGGGAGAGAGAGAAAGAGAGACATGGAGAGCAGCAAAAAAGGAAGAAAGAGGCAGGGGGAGATTAATGAGAGAAGAAAACATAACAAGTGGAAAGTGGAGAGGAAAGGCTGAAGGCAGAGGTGATAGGTAGATAAAAGAATGAGGAAAAACACTTGAAAACAAGAATACTGGAACTGGTAAGTTGACAAGGAGCTTATGCTTGTGTCTGGGCACACAGAGCGGGCAAGAACACAAGAAAGGGTTTGGCACACTCCATCCTTCCCTCCATCCATCCCCGGCTGGGAGCAGAGGAAAGGAGGAGAGGAGGAGGGCAGAGGGAGGAGAGAGGGAGGGGATAGAAGACAGCTCGATCAATGCCAAATAATATCATATGGATGAGCAGACAGACACGGCCGGGCTGCCAAACCACTGAGCTGTCATACACTGCAAGGCAAGTGTGTGAGCATCCGTGTACACTCATACACACACTTGGAAAAACAAATGACAAGGTGTCAGCGGCCCATGTACAGTATGTTTCATATAGAGCTTCTTTGCATCAGCACTAAACAGATGAGGCAGACTGCAAGCACCATCAACCTCTTCAGGCGAAATATTCTGAAAGCATTTTTCTCTTTGATGGAACACAAGCAGTGGATAAAGGCCATTGTAATGTGATTTGATGCAGTTTTAGATCATTACAGAAAAACAAAAAAAAAAGAAATCAAGAAAAATCTTTTCAGATAATGGCTTCCTATAGTTTGCCCTTGAGTGGCTAAGTCTGTCATAAAGACTGTCTGTAAAGTAAAAGTGAAGGGAGACATCTGCCTTGTGGCCATCTGAGCAGCTACGAGTGAAGACAGTTAAAACTCATGGACTAAGTAATGGAAAATGTGGCGCTTGTGCACCCAAAAAATGCCCACAGAGATGACAATTGAGCCCTGATTGTGTTCTTTGTAAATTGAGATCTAACTAACTAAATCCGCTTTCTAATTGGGCACAGAAACTGCCTCCTACAGGGATACTGAAACAGGCAGGGGGGATGAACACCTAAAGGGATTTTGAAGCACCTTAAAGCATAGCAGGCACAGAGATGCAGCGGTGCGTGTGTGTAGTGAACTGGCGTGACAACAAACGCCTGCAGGCTCTTTGATCAGGCACAGGAGTAGATGCCTGAAGGCAACGGGAACAGGCCCAGGAAGGGTGGCCTGGAGCCATCAAGAGCAAATACAGTAGAACAGCTTCAGCTGCCAGCTTGGAGGAAACGCTCCTCTGCGTTCTCTCTCTCTATCTCTCTTAGTGAGGGATGGCCTTCACACTTTGTTAGCTGGCACCTGGGTCTGACAAAAGACTCACTCCCTCAAGAGGAAATACAGGAAGGACAGCATGTGTTGGGGCTAAGAGGGGAAGCCAGTGGAAAGCACAATAGGAAAGACATGCAGGAAAACAGAAAAATAAACGCAGAGAGTCTGGTCTGTTAATGCCCGAGCACTGGCAGTTACACAGCAATTTGTGTCGGTTTGGCCGTCGCCTGATTGAAAATGTCTCCTAATAGCCCGAAATGAACAAAAAAAAAGAATTGCACGAGCAAAGAAAATGGAGAGATTGATGGCCGAGATAAGGAGACCATGTGATCAGAGCAGCCGTCTCGACGAACAGACGAAATGACATGGCAGCTCGCCAGGCACTGAGAGTGAGGCATTGTGGGCCAACTGCCATAATTCAAGCTGTGTCTTGTTTAGTCTCTCGCCAGAAGACACAGAGACTGTGCTAGCCATGTTGTCGGTGCTCCACCAACAACAATCACTTCCCATTATTGTCAAGTAGTGGACTGTGCTGTGCGGCGCTGCATCATTTAAAAACTTAATGTTGTTGACTTGTTCTACTAGATATCTTGGTGTCAGGAACTCAAGCATGTCAGGCTACAGTGGATCTTCTTTTGGGACTACTTTTAGTGACCCACTTCTGTCTCCCTTTTTTTTCAGGTAACCCGATAGTCCTGCCCGTCTCAAGAGGAGCAGAACAGAGCGGTGGTGGTACTTACACAGCACAGTGGACCTATCAGTGGAGAGGAAATGCACTCAGATGAACTTCTATGAGGAATCAGTAATTGTTTCATTATTCTGAGGATACGGTGGCTGAAGAGAAAGGACTCTGACACTGTCTTCCATCACCTTAAACACAACTGAGTGTACTTGGTCCTTTAACGCAGAAGACTGCATCACCCACAATCCTTTACTGCTACTACAAACAGCAACTTTGAAAAAAAAAGTGAACTATGACCCGAACAGCACCATATTAGATGACAAAAAAACAACTTCTTTACTACAATCTGTATTCTTCATCTCTATTCCATGGCTAAGTTGTGTTTCAAATGCATTCTGGGAATAAAAGGCGATCTGGATTTTGGACAGCTGTCCTGAATTACAAATGTCACTACAAAAAATAAAGAGGAGTGGATCCAGAATGGCTGTCTCATGTAGTCTGGATCAAACATGTTGCATTTAGCTGTGCCACATATGACACACTTGATGCTGTCAAAATGTTTCTCAGATCTGAAACCAAACCTTTACCTATTTTTCACCTCCATGAGAATTATTTACCTTCAATAGTTTGTGGCTTACCACATGCCATTTTTTAAAAGGGGAGAGAGTTTGTCAGTCTACTTTTTTCTTTTCTTTCTTTTTTTTTGACAAAGGACAAAATCCTGTCAGGGGTGAGGTTAGACTAATACCAAGTAGATGTTATGGTATATTGAAACATGTAAACGTGTAAAAAAAATGGTCCATGGAATCAACGGGGCTAAAAATAAATTGACGCTCTAATGGTTTTAATATCTGTGTTTTTAAACGCCTGTTAACCGCTATTGAGTACATGTGTCAGTATTATATGAAATGAATAAAACCTTTCAAAAGAAAAGAACATCTCGACATTTTGTTTCAGCTCTCCGAATGACTCTTTTCTCTTCTTCAGGATATTGCAGCTCTATTTTCAATATTCTGTGAGGCTTGATCAAGTGATTTGGCAGTTCATAACAAACAATGTGCTGTTACAGCTGAAATCTTGGGATGAAGTGTTAATGTTAAACAGCTGTTTGTTGCTAAGTTAATGTGTCTCCTTTTCCTGCCTTTGCCTCGGGTACACACATTGAAAAACGTTCTTATTTTAGCATTTATAAAGATTTTATGTCGGTACACTTAAGCTCATCTTACAACTCAGGTGCTCTGATACTCAGTACAAACATACATTATGTTTATAGATGTGTAAATTTGACATGAAAACGCTGTTCCACTGTATTTTTAGTTGCTAAAAGCTCATATGTCTCAAATACACATAATACAACTCTGGGATTTCAGTTACCTGCCAAGTGAGCATCATGCTGCATGTGTTGCCACAGCAACATTGTGACACCTATATCTGTTATTCTGAGGTGCTTTAACTTTGTTTTTTAGATGGAGGAAAGAAAGATGGAAGAAACACCCTGTTGTTGTTTTCCTCCAGAAGTCTAAAAAAACTCTGGTGATTTATGAACCAATTATTTTAAGTTTTGTATAAGTTTGGACGCTTTCCACAGAACATCAGTTGTGAACTGAAGCTTGATTTAAAGCTATCACAAATAAATCAAAGTGAGGTAAACATCTGGCAGATATTTTTTTGAGGTAATTCATAAAGTACTGTAATCACAGTTTCTCCTGTAAAACAGACTCAGTGATAGAAACCTAATATTTTATTTCATAAAATCTTATTCGCTATTCTGACAATGGCAGTCTTGATTTTTTTTTTTTCTGACAAAACAGGGTACTTCAACTATAAATCTCTCTGTTGGACACTCTGCATAATTTATCCACCAGAGAGCACTGACAAGTTTACTTGTCAGCAGTGAAATGTTATGCCTGGTTATTGGTTTTATAAAAGAAGCTGGCGAAGCATCCTGGTCTGAAAAGTGAAACTAACGCGTAAATACCTTAAACTTGCATTATTTTCAGTGGTTATTGGGGCCAGTTGCAAATAAAACAAAAAAGTCCTGAATGTATAGAGGCTTATTAGAAAATTACCCTACTTCTAACTTGATTCTTTACCTCAGTACAGTTTTCTGGTGAGTTGATGGTCTCAGTTTTATGGGGCATGATGTCCATTTTACAAATTATGGCTCCATTTTACAAATTATGGCTCCATTTAAAATAAAATAGACAATAAAACGGGGTACGCTTCAGGGTGTGGCTACCTTGTGATTGACTGTGTGTGCCTGGGTTCTCAGCGAGAGCCCCCCCTCACTTGTCCCGAGCTTTACCCTCTTATTAAGTGTGGTCACTTCTGGCTCAAAAACTTACAAACAAATAACCTTCCCTAAAAAACTAAGATCACGGATAAGCAGATTAAAAAAACAGATAAAATGTCAGCTTTAAGGCTTCAAAATGGTACTTCACTAACCCATGAGTGACATCATGTCAAAGAAAATGTTTATGTTCTAAATAAATATCTTGTACAACAACTTAATTTTACAGATCCTTTTCAAAAGTGTTTAGTTTCTCTGATTTGTTGATGTTGGGAAAAAAAAGCATGTCATCTCCATATATTAGTGTTTTTTTTCTAACTTTTACGTATCGGGGTTTTATTGCCCTGAAAAAAACAGCATTGTTTGGTTTTTAAACATAACATGATGTTTTTTTTGTTTTTTGATTTTAGTTTTTGCTGTAGTATGAAGAATAAGATACCCTCATGAGATCTTCAACTTGGTCATAAGACATCAAATAGCTATGGTTCCTTGTCAAACCCAGTTTCTGTCACTGGACCAGGTAGCATGCACAGAAATCTGATGCAAATACTCTAACTGCATCACAGGTTTCAGTCACTGATGGATTGACATCAAATGATCACAGAAACATGATTAGTGCCTACTTAAAAGTAATGAGACAAATACAGTATGTACTGTACTGAATATCTGCTCTCCAGTCAGGTTATGTTTATATGTGTATACATCCTGCCCATATTCATCATTTGTCAATCCTGATATCTGTGTTAGCAATCAAGTTTGACAAGTACATGAGAAACTCCACTTAGTCAGAACCCTCGAGAGCCAAGCACTGTCATAACAAGTTTTGAAGTAGATAAGGTTGATGTGGGTTTAAATATAGAACCAAAGATGGAACATTACGCTGTATTGAATAGAAATATTAGAACAGAATCTACTTAACTGTAAGCATCCAACCACCTGTGATGGACGCTGATGTTGAGTGGCAGTCTGTTGTAAATTCTATGATGGAAAGGATAAAACAAGCAGGCTTGATGGAAAAAAAAATGTGAGCAAAAATTGGGTTTGAAGCTGTGAACACCTACCTCAACTCTACATGACACACACACACAAACATGCACACACACACATAAACTATCTGTGTTGTGTTGCATTAAAGCTGCCTTTCTCTAAAACGCTTTTCTGATTTGGCTAATCTCCCAGTGGATCCTCTCAGGGACTGCGGCCCTCCACTGAGCTTTAGTCACTGTGTGTGTGTGTGGGCGTGTGTGTGTGTGTGTGTGTGTGTGTAAGTATGTATACTAGTGAGAGTGTGTTAGTGTGTCTGTTCCATGGCCGAGGCTCTTTCTGAGCCTGAACGCGTCGTTAGTGCATGTCATTAAAAGATTACAGAGAATAAAAACACACGGATTCACACATATTCACACACAAGAGGCGAGAAATAGGAACTGAGCATGGGACAGACTGCTATAATTAGAGAGAGAAAATGCGTAAATGGGTTTTGACATCAGAAGATGAATATTTTTTGAGTCTCCTTGTTAACTGCTTGCAAGGTGTTTCTCAAGCTGCGCATGAATCCAATCACGAGGCAGCCGTGTGAGGCTTGCTGAAATTTTTCCACAGCCTCGTAAAACGAACCCACACTCTCTCTGTCACAGGGTTACACAAAAAAACTCAACACTGGTGCTGACGTGAGGTATCAGGTGCAGCTCCGACAGTCTCCTCTTATCTGTCAGACAGTTTAGATCATCAACATTGACGCTTAGCATTAATCTCATCCTCTGTGACCATACTCTGAATAACCAGACGATGCAGAGATTAGTCAGTGTGCTCTAATGGTTTAGCAGCGGCGATGAAGAGGCCGCTGCTAACAACAGATGCAACAGCAGATGCTACGGCTGTCCGAATGATGACATAGGCTACCCGAGCTGCTGATCCGTCTCTACTTGGACAATGAACTGAAGTGCAATTTTTTTCTGTGCTCATTTGTTGAAATCCTGGAGGTTGCAATGTCGAACTGTCAGTACTGAAGTGGATTTCAGTCTATCTCATATTGTGGAATATGGAAAGTAGAGCTCAGGAACATGCCTCTGTTATTGCAGATGAAAGAAATATTGATTAGTAAATTGCTGTGAGTAACAGAGTAGTGTAGTGAACAAAAGGATGTATCATCATGACTTTGTACAACTGCAATAATAACTATTACAGGGAAATTATCTAAACTAGTCAGTTGTTCAGCAGGCCTAAACAAACACTGAAAGTGATAGTGTTTCAGTAAAACTGAAACCCCATAAGGATGCAATTCATTAAGAAAAATTCTATTTTTTGGTCAAAGAAAAACAAGTTTTTCCATTGGGGTTGGTTAACAGAGGAAGGTGTTGCCTTTCATTTTGAGGTTGGCAGGTGTGGTGTTTATTTTGTTTATTTATGGACTTTGTGCAGGTTCTCTGTGTTCTTTATGGGTTCTCTGTGTACTCAGATATCTATATTACTTTCCTATTCAGTTGTTTTGAGGAACTCTGGTACCTGCATTATCTGCTCTGGTCTGTCTACTCAAGCTCTGTACTTTTCTATTTTATTTTATGCAACTTGCTACTACTGCTTCACTTAATTTTA
>JAQNCA010000002.1:13994662-14005170 GCA_029783725.1 Acanthurus tractus | reverse complement strand
TCTTGAATTTTTAAGACGCTCGCTGAATAAATGTAAGTCAGTCGGTGTCTTAAGGATTTACCTGTTATTGCCCTTATGTCTCTGTTTTAATCTTTATTTTTAACGTGATCTAAAAGATGGAGAACATTATTGCAAGGAGGATGAGGAGGAGATACCGGGAGAGAATATATATTAACAAAGGTCATCCCGCCTGCGCCTGGTCTACGAAAATAGAGCCCATGAACACAAACTTATCCACACACATATTGTTAAATATATTGTTGCACCTACAAAACAGGGAGCATGCAAAATCGCACACACTTAAGTACCCCTCAATGAATACTCTCACGCACACTAATGAATACATTCCACAACACTTTAGAGGCAGTGAAGATAATGAAGTCTATTTGCATAATTAAAGGGGATGAATCAAAAGGTAATTTACAGTACCCTCTTGTCCCCTGCTAAAGCGTAGGTTGAAAAGGAGGAAGGAAGGGGGTTGGGAGATGTTGCACACACTTACATTCTCACTCTGGGGAGCCTTTTTGAAGTTGTGAGTAAGGTGGGGTTTTTAAAGCAGGCATTAGAGGAAAATGAACCTTTGTACCTCAGCAGGTCACACATAATATTGATGGCATCACCCTTGGAGCAGTGTGACTCACAGGAAAAGTGCTAGTGGTACAGGCCCACCATTGGTGGGTTATTTTAAGCAGTATTTTCCTCCTCGTCTGCTTTACTTATTAAAAATTCCCATTGCTATGTGAAATATCACATCAGCAACCTTTGTGCTAGCAACCTACACACTTAAAATAGCAAAGTTAGACAAAAACTTTGTTGGGGAAATGGGGCAGACCTGATTAGTTCTTTTTAGTGTCAGGGCTGGCCTCCTCAAGTGCAAATGTTCTACCCAAACAGGATCCACCATGATATTACTTTGCAAGAAAGCAATCAGTGCATCCTATCTAAGACTATTTTGGTTGGTTTCAAGAAATAAAAAACAAGCCGGAGCCTTTTTTCCCCCCCTGTACCCAAGGGATAATGGGTTCGACCAGACCTTTCTCTGGTGCTTGAACAGCGCTAAAACGCAGTGTAGAGAAAGGTCTGTCTATGCAAGTCTATCCTAGGAGTATCCACAAGGCATGCAAAACCCTGTGGAAGCAGAGGACACAATTCTTCAAATGCATGAACACAAAAACAGTCCACCATTTTTCCTTCAATCAATTTTTCCCACCTTTCCACCTTCCTCTCCTTTCATTTCTCCCTCCATCCATCCATTTCTCCATCCATCCCCCTCCAAAGCCTCCAGTCAGCAGTCAACTATAGAATTCCATTACAGTCTAGTGATGCAGCACTTCAAAGGAGGGAGAGCTGCATGTGTGTATAAGAGTGTGGGTGTGTATAAGTGTGAGGGTGTGTACACGTGCAATACAGTGGAAGTGAGAGATCTTTTTTTTTTTTGCAGTGTGCAGGGAATCTAATCATCAGGCACACAACAGTGATGTCCCCAGCCAATATTTATCTTGCAGTGTGTGCAAACTGTTTTTCTTTTTTTATAATCTGGAATGTGCTGTAAGCAACTTGGGTTTTTTGCTCAAAAGTGTGATGTCTTGCAGGGATGTTTGCTTATGTGTTTGTTCGAAGCAGCAGTGGGTATATCTCCGTCCAAATATCTTAACAAATGTAAATGTTTAATAAAATATGTATCACACTACCAAAAGCAACCAGTCACCTGTCCCTCTGCTGCATTCTACCCAATGCAGTATATGTGCCAGTGTTCCTTTATGTGCTTAAGATTTGGTGTTATGGTTCAGTATTATTTCTATGTTTCGGTTAACTGGGCTCTTAGATGGATGAGAAATGGGATCTGGCAACAGTAAGGTGAAACAGCACCCATGCTGGACACAATATACAGAGATGAACCAGCTCCCACTATGGACATTTTTTATTCAAAGAACAACTTCTCCATCACAGCTGACTGTGTAAAGGCTCTAAAACATCAAGCCAACTGTTGGCCATCAGCCAGTGCCTGGCTGGGAGCGACTGTCAGTCCCCCTCGTTTTTGCAGCGTGTCCTGCACTGTTGGCTTCAGTTAGCCCTCATCAGCCTTAATCAGCAGCTATTTGGCTGATTTAGGATGTTGAAATGATGACGGTGGTTGTCCGTCAGATATAACACTCTAACTGGCTATCCCCCTACAGGAAACAGGATCCCCATAGTTAGTGCTTTAGCGCTGAATGACTGGACTGATAAGCTCCCTCAACATATGGAAATGAACAGGAAACAGCTGATCAAAGTTTTTAAAATGAGAGTTTTCAGTTAATTTCAGCTCTGACCACAGGTTTGGGAAAGATTCCTGTATTGTCCAGGATTTTGCCTAAGTGCAGCTTCCCTTTATTTTTTTTCTTCCTTTTTTTTTCAAAAAACCCCCAAAAGATCAATGGCTGACAACACCTATGTCATTTGCTTCTATTTATCACATAACTTAATTATAAGTGAGCATGTTGTAAAAACAGAAGGCCAAATCTGATTTATCATTACAGTAGTTTTTATATTGTTTTCGGTATTCTGGTCCTTTTTTTTTAGATTTGTCCTTTTTTAAAGATGTATGCAAACTACTTCCATCTATTGGTCTGGACAGTTATTTCCTGTGGAGGTGCAAATAAATAACTTGCTAACTGGCCTTTGGCTGTGGCCTTTATGGTGTGTTCAAGTGCAACTTTTGACAAAGACACAGGGAGATGTGGCGTGACACATCAGTCGGCCTTCAACACTCCTTCTTCTGTGTGTCTGCTGCATAAACCTTTCCTGCAATTACCAGCTCTTTTTTTCCTCACATTTCTGCCATTTTCATTCAGGTTTTCAATGAGGGCTGGCATCTTACTTCCCATTGTAGATAAATCTGTGGGTAATTAGCAAAAGATTATTTCTTTCAGTGTAGAAATTGCAACCATTCTTCAAAAAAAGTCTGTTTTGTCTTCAAACCTATCTTTCATAACAACAACAAGGACACTGAAATCTTTCTGCTTGCTCTCGCTCGTATTCAAAAAACAAGGCTTTGAAGTCATCTGCTGAGGTATGAAAATAAATACATCTCCTGCTTGTTTTTTTAACTTACAGCAGTGTTAATTGGCCAGATGTTAACCGTGAGTTACACTACATTTGTCTTGTGCTGCTTCAGACTGCGATAGTGATACAGACAGCCTATGAAGCAGACGCAAACTCACTGCAACTACAAATTTAAGGATAGCTTTCTGATATGTTACTCACAGAGGAGAAGTCATTAAAGTTGTGGTAATTGCAGACAGCTGCAGATGGCGAGCTTTGAGAATACAAAATGAAACTGACAACGGCAACAGAATGTGATCACTTCGACTATAAAGCATTTATCTTATAAGGGAAAAAAGCAGAGTTTCATCTCCAATAGAGTTCCCTCCTCTTCAATTAGATTGTTCCTGCATTTCCACTGGTAAATAATTCACAGGCAGAACCATCAGCAGACAGGCATGGGGGTATAAATGTTTTAGTGTGTGTGTGGGGAGGACAGTGAGTGACGTTGGAGATGATGGTGTGGGGTCTAACGATGGAAATAGTTTTTAGTGGTGTTTCCTGTGCTTTCAAACATCGCCTGCTCTGTCTGTCGTCCTGTCTCTCTTCTCTTCTCTCTTCTCCCTCTCTCTCTCCCCCTCAGATAGCATAGATGAGGTAGATGAGGTTCTTGTTCCATGTTTCCCTGAATGTAAATGGAAGAAGTCAGCTTCAATGCTTGTCAACTAAAAAGGGCAGAAAACAGGCGGTTGAAAATAGCTGCAACGGGAATCAGACATCTGTAAGACAAGACAGGACCAGCAAGACAAGACATGTGCTTTTTTCTACATTTACAGTTTACTAACCTTATGTCAGTGGCACATGTGACTTGTGCGTGTGCATGTGCATGTGTGTGTGTGACCCTAGCAGTATAATTGTTGTAAAGCAGAGAATAATGAGGCTAAATGTGTAAAAACTAAAAAGTATTTACTATTTAAAAATATGAAACACATACCGGTTTTTAATCTACAATATTTTATGGACTATTCTTGAAATATCACTGCAAATGAACCCAATTTTCACCCCAAGATTAACTCATATTGAAATGGACAAAGTCTTCAATCACCCCGGCTGTATGCTTCACTCAAGCAGCACGAAACACAGGGGGGCTGTGATATAGTGAGAAATAAGGCTTCACTTGTGAGGCCAGAAGGCAGAGCGAGTCAGACCGGGGTTTGGCTGTAAATGGGGTCTGATTCACGCATTAACAGGAACAACATTAGCTGACACCGCTCTTGTAGGCTGCAGCCATATTACCTCACAAGGGGAAGTTTCTCTGAAGTTTCCTTGGAAACACAGAAATGGGTTTTACCGAATCTCATCAAGCAAGAGGTGGTTATCAGCACAAAGACATCGTATAATACATTTTCCTAATTATTGCTTTGTTGTTGTTTTTTTACTCATTTACATCTTTAAAAATCCCAACCTCAGATTTCTTATTTGCCACACTAGTAATCACAGTCCTCCTCATTTGCACTTCTGTCTTTTATACCCCTGCTTTTGACTCTATCATACAGACAGAAACAACTTAAATACAGCAACTACACAAGTAGTCTCAAATTCAGCACCAAAACAAAGAAAACCTTTGCTTCAATCATGTCACAAAGTTAAAAGACAGAATGTAAAAAGTTACAGTAGGCAGCCTGCTCTTTGTCTCTGTGTGAGGCTTGAAATTACATTAGCCGCTCTGAATGCAACACATTCAAATCCCTGCAGGAATGTCTGCAGTTTAGTTGTATTGTAGGTAAACAAGAAAGATGATATTCATGCTTCTTTTCATTGATATTTGTCACGAGTCTGACTAACATGAAGTGCAATGCTACATTTTTATAGCATGATTAGGCCTTTACATACTGATGCATCCATCAGGTGATGTAATGGTCCAATCAGCGTCAATGTGAGAAATCAAGACCTGAAATGTACATCAAAAACCTACATCATAGGTATGAACAGAAGGTATGCAAATTGGAATTTTTGTCCCTTCATCCACTGAACATGCAGGTGACACCTGTGCATGATCAGGAAAACTTTGTAGAACCTGTGGTGTTAACACTCAGCCTTTCAAGTTTAATTAGGATGAGATATGCAAAATTGTTGATACAGTGTAAATACTCCCACTTAAAATTAGTGCATTTAAAGTGATTGTAATAAAGGATAGACACATGTATAGACAGAAAAGTGTAAAAGCCATACACTGCATGGACATTACATGTACGCATGTTGCTGGTAATAAAAAAATAGCACGTTATTTTAGTCTGTATTGACTTTGGTCCCCACTATGATCAATCTGTGCTCTGCAGCCTGACTGACACCTGCCCAGTGCCCTGGTTGTTTGAGATACAGCTATTTGTTTCAGCTGACAGGGGCCCCGGGCAGCCGGGATGGAGAGAAAAAAGGAGAAAGAAAATAGAACAGAAAGTGAAAAGACAGAGGACAGAGAGGGAATGAGAAAAGGACAGGAGGCGTCACTCACATCAGACACAAAACTCAGACATTTACCTGCACTTCAATGCAAAGGGAGGTTGACATAAAAATTGTCAATTCCACTCCCTATTGTAGCTCTTTCCTCATAGCTGAGCACCAGCAGACTCTTTAGACAGGCAGATAGTAAAGTCAGTCTGTGCATCGATGCAGCGTAATTAGAACAGACAGTTAACGGGTTTGATTAGTCAGAGGCATGAGATGGAGATGCAAACGGCTGTAATTTGCCATTTTGTCCCTATGAATTCAACATCTTAATGTCTGCTATCAAAAGAATAACAATAAAACAGGCCATGAAAAAAAGATTTTAGTCCTTTTTAATTGCATTGTCATAAGTTATCATTATGGCTACGTACCAAAGCTTTTTTTCAAGAATTAAAGGATGTGTTTAGAGTGAATACTCCAAACATTAACTGTGACAGATGGTTCATTCAGCTTAAAATAGAGAGGAGGCATTGACAGTATGAGTTTAATTCATTTTTTTTTTTATGGAAAAGAACAACCAGCAGTTAATAAAGAAGGATAGGTCTGCGAGTGTCTTAGTAACTGTCAGTGTTGGTGGATCGAAGACATTGATTGGAGCTGCTATCTCACCTTACTGCACGTCAGCTGCCATTCAAATGGAGATGGAGGGTCTAAGATACAGTGCCGGATGAATGAGACACCAGTTTAACACACACATGCAAACACACACAGGTTCACGCTCAAGAGGCAGACAGTCAGCTCTTGTACTGAACCCACCTACTCATTTTATTTCATTCTCAAGTCATCACATCCGACAAGTAATTATTCTCAACAGAGGACAGAAAGTGGTGCTATTTACCTCCTTTGTATTAATATCATATAGCAGTGTATACACATGCGGTTGCTGCCTTTATCTTTGTTCCATATTGGCCTCATTCTCATCTTGTTGACATCTCATTTTCACCCATCAGTTTTCCTCTCGCTGATTGAACACAGCTGTCAGACGAGCCGCTCGACACGTCTGCAAACATGCGCCCTTCATATGTCGCCCATGTGAGAGCAGCAACCTTGAGATGGGCTGAATTAGTCCTTGTCTATTGTCGGCAGAAGAAGTTCCTGCCCTTCTTTTTGCCTCACTCACCAACATGCACAGACAGTCACACACGCACACACACACAAACACAAACTTGCCGGCATCTGTCTGTCTACTTCCTCTCAACTTGTGATCTGTGCTAAAGCCCCGGGGGCGGCAGGTGAAGTGTCAGCACTGATCCGATAGCACTGAGGTGGTCCAAATGCATGATTCCTCTTAACCCTGATCCTCTCACTGCATCCATCTTTAAAATCCTCCCCTGTGTCGCCCCTGCAGCTGCAGGAGGATGAGCTTACCGTCCCCTGGGCAAGGGACTTAAATGCATTGTAATTTTTTTCTTTTACTTTTGAGTAATTTAGGAATTTGTGGTTAGCTCGCATAATTTAAAACTTTAAATACAGCAGTTAAACCAGAGGACCTTGTGGAAATAAGTTTTAAAAACTGCCATTAATTCTAATTATCATTCTTGCTGGGGAAATGATTACCCGGGCCGGTCAGAGCCTGCAGGCGCGGGTCTGTTAGGAACAGAGAGGTAGCCTGTCAGGTGAACTCTGAGATGTCGCCACTCAAAGTTTTAATGAAGAGGTAATCATGCAGAAATACAGATGAGCAACCATTGACTAATAGCTACATGTTTTACAAGGAGGTCAGGGATTGGTAAGGCTACGGTGGATCCCTCAGATTATCCGCTTTGATTGGTTCAGTAAAAACCCAGCCGACCGAGTGTGCAATGACTGGAGTTAGATAAATGGGCTCATAACTTCCCTAAAGTTCCTTTTTTCTCCACCTCCCCCCAACCCCTTTTCTTCATTTGTATGCAAAGTCCAATCCCTTAGGCTCCCTTTCCTTCTCTTTAATTTTCAGCCATCTTTTTTTAATCAATTTTCTTTTATCTCGGGGAAGTTATTTTAATACTCCTACATCTTATTTCATTCTCAGCAAGACTGTGTGGGGATATCAATTATTCAATGGCGAGGGAGCTGAGGAATATGTTAATATTGATTAAGCTTTCGCCACACCTAAGAAGATTACACTCTCTTATCACTATGCTAGAGTGCTGCATTAGCCAGGCAAATTAAAGGACACATAGATACACTGTGCTAGACATACAGTGATGTAAGAACATTTGTGTGTCTTCCATGTTTGGATCAGAGATTAAAAGCGTATTTACCTTACATGACAAGCAGTGAAAAGAAAACATGCCCCGCTTTCATAATGACTCATGCATTGCTTTGAAGCTTAACCCCTTAATTGCTCCAAAGAGAAAAACTTGCAGATTAGCCTGGAGGCCAGAGGAATTAAATTAAATACAATTTAACAGTGAGAGAGTCAGCGTTCATGTATGACAATCAATGCTGCAGCATTTTTTAGATTCATCTTGTTTTTTGTTTTTTTTTGTTTTTTTTTATTTATTCCAACCGCTGTGGTTTTGGTGGCCTAGCTGCTGTTTTATTGCCAAGGGCCACAGCACTGGTTTTGAGCAGTGATACCGCAGATACTGTGGCATTTGTATCTCATTTCCCCAGAGCCCTGTAGGGCAGCCAGGAGCTGTATATCTGTCGGGGAACAAAGCAGCCAGTCAGAAGTCCAAGGGAAAAGGGAAAGGAACAGAGGTGGGCGTTAAGGGGACAGGATGTCATTGTGTGCTCCAACATGGCTGTGAGATATGCAAGTGTTTGTGACACAGCTGAAGGAGGCTTTAGAAGTTGAAAGCCTGTTTTTGATTCATGAAATGCGTACAAGTGTAAGTGTTTCCATCCACAACATACAATATGTGCACATACAGTATTTCTGTGCACAGCCCACATGAATGTAAATAAGCTTTACCCTTCAGCACTTTGCATCAGCCACTTCAAGAGAACCTCTTCCCTCTCGCTCCTGCCTCACTCTGAACAGATTTGTTCAGTCTGCACCATTTTATTTATTTAGCCAAACATGTGCTCACTGTTCAGTCCACTCTCTCAACTGTTCTTCCTCTCTTGGACATGCACACACTCATAAATACACACAAACCTGCTTGGAGAGACACCTGCCTAGTGGACATCCATTTGATCTGCCGCAGTGAAGCCTCTCTTCCGATGTAATGCTCAGCCAATTTGGCTGCTTAGTTATTAAATGTGAGTGCATGTGTGTGTTCATGTGCTGAAACATCTGTTTTATTGGGTAGTTATTACATGAGACAGGAAAGATGCATGCCATTTGATAAAAATTCAGGAAAAAAAATCGGAGGATTGTCACAGAAACCATCAGGCTGTTGACCATGTTTCACCCCTCTGCCTGCAGACTGCATGCAGATGTTGTGTTGTTGTTTTTCTACAAAAAGAAACAAAAGAGAGAAAGGTGAGAGAAAGACGACAGGGGAGGAGAAGGACATGAGAAAGACAGATAAGTAAAGATTGAGACTGGGGGAAGGAGAGGGGAGGAGAGCCCCCTGCTCTGCATTAAGTCTCTGTTTGCCAGTCAGAGCATGATCTTTCCTACGAGATTAGACTGACAAAATGCATGTGTGTATGAGCGTGTGTGATTCTGCACAAGCTTCTTTGTGTGCATGCGTGCATGTCTGTCTGTCTGTGTGTTTAGGTGTGTATGTGCGTGCGCCTGTGTACATACACTCACACCTTCCCCTGTGAGATTAGGCTGATTTGTCAGTGATGCAGGAGTTCATCCATGATTAATAGCCCAGCGTGCTGGAAACAGTGTTATTCTGCATTAGCTACCTGTGGGACACCTTGCACAACCGCATGTGTGTTTCGGTGTATGTGCATGAATTGGCATGAATATTAACCCTGACATCTTGTTCCAGATGTGTTGCTGTTGTTAATATGTTGGTGCACAAGTCAACCATGTGTCAGTACAGATTTGTGTTGTGTATAACCTTGTTGATGTGTATTGCTCATGAGTAATCCCACTCAGCCATGTGACTGACAGAAGTGACAAACCTCTCAGAAAACCTGAGTATCAAAGCTTAGCTGTGGCGCTAATCACCTCTGACGTCACTGGACATTTAGGGTTAAGTGGGTCGTGATGGTAAGACTAGCTTGAGGGAATGCCTCATATTGTACTATTACAATGTTAACAGGGTCGTTCAGTGAAAAGTGGTCTGACATGTTTCCTGCTAAAATCCTTCAATTAATTTTTAATACAGTATCATTACATGTGGGTTTCTCACCCGACTGTAATTCTCTGTAATACAACATTTTAAAAAACAATTACTACCTCCTGCTGTTAAAAGTTATCGGATTGTCCTCAGAAAAGATTAGATGTGCATTACAGGAAATGTGGATTTATAATTTTCAGACATTTGCAGTGTGGATTACAATATGGGGATGATATTGTAGCCTCATGACATTTAGCTGCAGTTCTAAGAAAAAGGAAGATGCAGAATTAGAAATGCAAGAAATGTACTGATTTAACTTGGGAGATTAATAAGTTTACCCATATTTCATCTCTTTGCAAATGTAAAAGTTATGTCTTTATAAACTTGCGCTTTTGTAGGTTACATTTATTTTATTGCATCAGTATAACTCAAGGAAATTGATAGTTCCTATGTGTTAAAATTTAAAGTCTCTGCCATTTACTAAGCGAAACATTTTTGATTTATTTCCTATGACACTCAAACCCTTGCAGTCATGTGACCTGACTGCTGATGTTGAAAAGTGGGCAGACAGTCCAGAATAGTCGGGCACCAGTTCACTATTTAATGACAAATCTTTCACCTACTGACTGAGTTGTAATATGAAAATGAAACTTCCAAAGATTGTACAAATTCTAAGGCTTTAGTTAAGGTTTGTTTTAAGATGAGGAGATGCAAATGAAATTTTTGTTTACAGTTTTTACAGTTGTTTACACACAATTTTGAAAACAGGGCTCCTTTTTTCAAAATATTCACACAATTATCCAAACACCA
>JAQNCA010000002.1:13977283-13994562 GCA_029783725.1 Acanthurus tractus | reverse complement strand
TGTGAAGCTGAGTCTGTGCTTATTGTTGTGCAACTCTGGACAGGTGTTTTGCTTCTTGAGTGTAAAGATCTGTTATTTTAGTGTGCAAAAAACTGTGAACATTTGATTTTGCAATACATTTTTCGAAAAACACATTCATAAGGTTGGTGCTCATGCCAGTGCCACGATAGTCTTTTTCTTTCTCTAATTGCAAAGCAGAGTGATTAGAAAAAAACAAAAGACTAAAGAAACAGACCTTAAGGTTGTCAGTGGAATTTAATTTTCCAAGGCTTTAACATAAGACTTTATAAAGAGGCGCTCTTTAAGTGTTTGTGTTCTGCAGTGTGTGTGTGTGTGTGCTCTTGTGTGTGTGTGTGTGTGTGCTCTTGTGTGAGTGTGTGTGTGATTGTGTGTGGGTGTGTGTGTGTGTGTGTGTGATGCCAACTGATAGAGACACCAGCAGTAGATGGGATAACTATGGGAAGCAGAGTCTGTGAAGCCAAGGAAAGAGGATCAATACAAAATGTACTTTGTGGAGACTTAGAGCCGAGAATCTCTGCAGCCAATTAAATAGAAAGATCAGACAGAGAGATAGAAAGGGAGAGAGGGAAGTAGTAGTGGTAGAGAGACCCTGTGATGACGGTCTGTTATTTTCACTATGTACAATGCACTGATCTGAACACACCCCGCCTCACCCTGTTGTTAGTGTGTGTACTGAAGTTGTCAGTCTTATCAACCAGCAGAATCCTAAGGTCAAATATAGCAAAGCACATCTCTCAAATATTTATGTGGGAACAATACAGTCAGCAAATCTTCAGTTCCAATTCATCCACTCATTCATTCGTTCATTCATTTATTCACCTGCTTGGGAAAAGCCATAGCACTCTCCTTTTCCTCCTTATTTTTTTTTTGCCAGCTTCACTTAAAGATTAAGATGTCATCACTATTTTCTCACACCATCACATGCAAACGTGACATATATGTGCATGAACACATTCATTGCATGCTTACGAACATGCACACACGTTTACACGCAACTGCCACAGCGAACCGTCACGTCATCCGCGTATCCTGAAGCTTGACTCAAAGCCCTCTGTCACTTTCATCATGAGAGAATATCTTGCGAAACGACTAACTTCTCTCTCTTCAACTTCTGCTCCTCTCAGCAGATGCATTCATTTTTCAGAGCTGGGCATGAATATTTCAGGGCTGAGTGACAGATCCAGTGAAGAATGAAAAGAGAGGAGGAGTGGGGGAGGAGGGAAGGGAGGTCCAGGGAGGTATGGGTAATCATATTTGGTTTTGCAGATCTCATAAATGACTTAAGCCCTGCGGATTTCAATCAGACTACCTTAGTCTTTGTCATCTTCATCGATTGCCATCTGCGATTGCTCTCCCTCTGCATTTCCTCTCCCCTCTTGCCAGTATGGTACCTTAAAACTCTATGATTAATCAAGAAAAAAACTTTAATGGTGGCTCGGCCCAACTTTACTGTCCCCCTGTGGGTGTGCGTGGGAAGGAATTGATATAAGTGAAATATGAGCAGGCTGGGGTCTTTTATCCCACAGCTTCCATATTATCAGCAAACTGGGATCAGCATTACAAAACTTTCCGCGACAAGTGAAGGCATGCAAAATTGAACTTAATTCAGTCAGCACAGTCAAAAGAATGATCTAAATTTCCCCCAGAAAATTTCCTCTCTTCTTATCTTTCTAAATGTAAATGATATACTGTATGCCTTACTTACTATTGGGAGATTGCGTTCAAACAAAGTGATAACTAATCATGCAAAAATCTGTGAACAAGGTTATAGAAATCTGTTTTCCAAAGTGGCAGGAAACACGGCACATTCATGGTTTTTTTAAACTGCCTTTGCACTTTAATTGATTTATTTCATCGGAGATATACCAGCTGTAACAGGAAAAACATGTTCCCAAGGCAGGCAGGCAGGTAGGAAATCTGAGAAGTTGTAACCTATATTGTTGAGTTTTTACAAATATGGTCAAGGAGATAAGAGTAAAACCCCCTGCTTTCTTGGAAATGGAGGTCTGATTTACAAACACACAACTGATATAAAATCCATTTCCCTGGAAATAGAGGAAATAATCTCTCCCTTTAATGATGCACCAAGGAAGCTGTGTCTGGGGAAGGCAAATAGAATTGTTTGTTGGCTGTTGTGTAATGGTTGTTTGTGTGTTTGGGAGGGCTTTTGAGGATGCAATGGTGAGGCTGCAGAGAGCTGCCCATATATTTGGCCCTGGACATTCTGAGAGACACAGACCGCAAGGCTAGTATACACATGTAATGAACTTGTCTTTATTAACACTTCATTGCACACAGTAGTCAGATCTCTGTTGTCTTATCATCATGTGCAGTTTTTATCTAAATGCAGCTTTTTTTTAATAGGATTTGGCCTTTCGTCCACATACAAAAACAGTTAGCTTCACTGACATGGGATCCCTTGGAAAACTGCAGGGTGTTGATGTATAGACAGGGGAACCTAAACTTTTGACCTATGATGACAGGTTGTGTGCTGTTATCACTATGTTTGATGTTACATTCTGCAGTTTTCTATATGTTTATATGAAGTGACATGGTGCTGGTGCAAACATTGCTGGGAAACCACTGATTTTAAAGAGAACTTTTTTTGTGTGAATTAGGACTAAGTTAACTACAGGCAGTGCCAATGTTTGACTTAACTTAACACAAAATAGACTGAACTACAGGGATCCACTGAATAAATCTACAGTTAACTCTGCCTAAACAACCTTCCACTGATACATTTAAGGAAGTTTTCATGGAGGAAAAAAATTCGGGGAGTCGCTTAAGAATTCTAGTCAGAAAAAAATTCTTCATTACGTTGATAAAATACAATCAGATGGTGTTATTTCCTCTCTCTCTCTGAGTAACATCAACAATTGAGAAAGTGATAATGCAGATGTAATTTATTCATAATGTCCATAGTGACTCATACTGTATTATAATCACCCATTAAAATACATATAGCATGACAGAAATTGCCTCTCCTATTAGTTTGCTAACAAGTTTGGATGAACTATTGCGACCTAACCTGTCGATGTGATCAGAGAAGGCAATGGTAAAAATAGCACAGAAAGGGCAGAACCGTCCGAAGTTCATTTTTTCAGAGGAGAAAAAATGTCCCCAAAGCATCAGAAGTATCACTTTTATTAAGTTCTTTTCCTTTGATAGAAATTAGAGATCTGAGTAAAGAAACAGCTTACAAATCAAATTCAATATCAGATAAAAGTTTGCTATTTCACAGCTCTAATATCTAAAAGCATGTCTTGCTGAGCTTTGAGTGCTACATTTTAGATAAGAAAAATATTTTTGTGGCTTTGATAGCTTTTCCAGTCTGCTCAATTTAAAAGATTGCTACTTCCAATGTCCTCTTTTAATGAGTTTCTTGTCGAGTAATTGTGAGAATTTTAGTACATTTTGTGAGAGAAAAGGATATAAAATATAAGCTGTGGCTCGCTCTGTCTTTGGAACTTTCCTTAGGGACATATGTGTGTGTATGTGTGTGTGTGGGTGTGTATCTAAACAGGAACTTGCTAACTATTATAATGTAGTTCAGGTCATACCCAAGCTACAGTTTAAAAGAAAAAGTTTTATCTAGTTGTTGCTAATCATGCCTTTGCATTGACTTTTGCATTGTACTCTTTTGTGTAACTTTCTATTTTATATTCATGAGTACTGACTTGTTTTTTTTCTTTTCGCTTACTTAACATAGTAAGTTATGCACCAAAATACCAGAGCGATTCCTCGAATCTGAAACTTGGCAATAGATCTGCTTTTGAAAAATCAGCAGTCACACAAAACAGCAAAGATAAAAAGAGTATTTGCAGACAATTCTCCAAAAATGGCAACTGTGTAGTAGATTAAAAAAAAAAAGTGCCTTCAAAGACTGGCTGTCGTGACACTAGTAGCAATAGCCTTATTCTCACTCAACTCGTCATTCATGGACATTTGATCAGGATCCTCTTGGGGTCACAAAGTCTGTCTACCTGAAAGCCTTCATAAATGAGTTTAACCTTGTAAAAAAAAAAAGAAAGTCATAGATTGGTTCGGTTTAGACCCCAAAACCCACTCGGATAGGTTTAGGAACACATTGTTGAGTTTTGGTTTCACTTATTGGTTTCAGGACACAAACCTCTGTCCTCTGTGTGTGATTCCCCACCGTACCTGTGGTCAGGTGGAGCAGTTGGTGAGTATCTTGGATTGCGGTAAATGACTTTTCACTGGAGGCATCTGAAAGCCTGGTGCATATCATATAGGCACAAAAGGGTTCCTCAGTGCATTAAAAACAGACACCAAGGGGTGCTAACCAAGCGTCTGGATGTGACAAGTCGGGAGTGAGAGTGGGTTGAAGCACTAGCTGCTGAGAAGTTTCTACTGAAAACACCTGCTGCTGGCAGAAAAGAGGTTATTCTGATTTTAAAAATAAGTTTCAATGTCTCTAATGCTGATCCCACCTATTCTCTGACATATCTGCTATAAAGCTGAGACCAATTATCAGTGTGAAACAACTGAGATGAGTAAAAGTGCCTCTAAATTTAAAAATCTCTTACTTTAACAGCAATTTGCAAAAACGAACCAAATCAATGAAGATAACATTGATAAGAGAAGCATTGAAGAATTAGCAGTGTTGTCTCCATGGTAACTGCTGAGTGGAGCTGGCAGTGTTTTCACCCACCGAAGACCTGCCTTTGACATCATGCCCTATGTAGTTAACCCTTGATCTTAAAAAACACACACACACACACGCGCACAGAGGCACATTCAGATGTGTAATCACACACATACAGACACACGTGAGCTCGTATGCACATGCGGTTCGTGCACGTTCACACTGAGGAGGCTCAGCTGAAGTTGACTGTGAGCCATCATTAAGCCTCTGACATGTAGCATACAGCACTCTAGTATCTCCCCAAGGCCCTCACTGAGGTTAACCAGGCTTTTCACACTCAGCCCTCCACTCGCACAGAGTGGAAAAAGAGAACTCCAATGGTGCAAGAGCACATGCTTTGGTGAATGTGATCAAATTCAGGAGGAGAGGGAGGAAACTGTTCTTTTTTGAAAGATTTTGAAAGAAAAGATATTAGGTATTTTCTTGTTAGCTAAAGTGCAACTGAAATCCTCATAGATATAAAACCAGATGCTAACTTGTTGCCTTCTCTGAGGATCTTCTTACTTTTCATGCATTGAAAGAGATGTGGTGGAGAAATCAAGTGGCGCAGCTGGAGATGTTTTGAAGGCAGAGTGTGTCTCTCTGCACATCTCCTTCTCTGAAAAGACTTTTATCCTGAATTGGCTGTGTGATGAGAGAAAGGTTACCTCCAGCCTTTTGTTCTTGCTGAGCTCATTGGCCAAAAGTGGCATGTAAATTCAAGCCGGATTAGCATATATTAGCATGTGGTTAGGGACTTGCCCAGGAATTGGCACAGACTTGGAGTGTAGAGGGAGAGTGATCCAACTTTGTGAAGTGGGAGGTAGGTTTGACAGGTGATTTGTCCCAACACTTTGCATTTCTACATTACTGCTGTTTTCTCTGTGATGTCTAAAGTCCAGAGTGACATTTAGGATATAAGCCCACCAAATATGAAAGCAAGTCATTTAAAATAGGTGAACAAGTCAAGTATTTGTGAGATGTAAAGATATCCTACTATGCTGCAGCTGTGACAATGAATCATCTTTTGCTGCAGTCGTCTATTGATTTACAACAACAGTTTATACCATGCAAAGATACAAGGCACTAACAGCTTGTGATGTCATGGTAATCTGATTTCCCTGTTGTCTTCCAGCTGTTGCAATGTTCACATGTTGTGGTAAAAAAATGTGGTTAGTGCCACATTGGATATTCATGTATTTTGCTACACCAACTGAGAGGAAACTGTGTCAGCATTTGAAGTACATTCAAGGTTTTTCTCCGATGAGATGAGTAATGAGTGGTTCTTAGAATATGTAGGTTTAATATGTTCAATAAAAAGGGTGTTTGCAAGGACATTTGTGTCTTTTGGAAATAACTTAAGGTAGCTGGGAAGCTCAAACAGCCATGCAGAAAATGGCAAACATTAATCTGCATGATTTATCAAATTGCACACCACTGTTGGAAGAAAAGTCACTGATCCTTTACCTTTTCTCTGACTTAAAAGGTCTCTGAAACAGTTTAATAGCATCACCCTCCACCCCTCCCTTTTCTCTCTTTTACCATCTCTCACATATTTAGACACCCAGTCAGGAGAGATTTAAGTCAAAGTCCATCTGAACATTAACAATATTAGGCGGGAGAAGCTTGATGATCCATTAATAATGTCTCACTCCTGCACTGAATGCAACTGTGGATCTTCCTGTGGGCGCTGAGGAGACACTGGGCCATGACTGTGACCTGCGAGTCAGTTCGGCTACTGTTTAGGGCTAAACTACCAGGAATTCAGCTGGAGCTCAAATTAAGTAAAGAATTCCATCAAACAACTGAGGTGCCTCTAATTCCCAGCATCCCTCAAGGCAATCCAAAGAGAAAAAAATATGAGTGCAGAAAGACAAGGAAGACTTCTTTTCTTTAATTCTCTCTGCCTGTCTCATTCTTTCCCATTAGTGTACAGCATTCAGAGAAGGGTCAGCTGCACAGAGCTACATTCCCCTAACCCCAGACGGCTGAGGACTAGCAGTGTGCTAAATCTATCACAGGCAGCACATGTCTGTGTTAAATTGCAATGACATGATTATTTCTAGTCAGTCTCTTGACTGGTAAAGTGCAAGTCACAGCACCGAGTGCCACAGTTTCACTGCAAGTGGAGACTAAAAGAAAATCTTTTTCCCTCATCCAAGTTTATAACAAGAGAGAAGAGGAGAGAAGTGGCAATATACATCTAAGTTGGCCTTTAAAACTGTTGGAATAATTACTTAATAAATTAAAGATAGTTTTAAATGTATCCGCACTCTTTCATGCTGTTTATTGCATATTAATCTACCACATGCTATTACTGTAACTGCTACCACAATCATCATAAACTCTGATCCACATGCAGTGGAGAGACTCAGCCTGCGGTTAACAAACTCCATATACCGCCCTGCTATGCACCCCATAAAAGACTTCATCTGTTGGACCACACACATACATATTTTTCTAATGTAGTGAGCATCCATTATCGACAGTTTTACTACTACTGAGCGATTCAGACATCCAGGGAGGAACAAGGGCTTTAAACCTGAAACTTTCCCCAGTGAGAGAGCCAGTCTCTGGGGCAGAATGGTAGGAATGTGGGGTAAGAATGTGGGTCATGAAGGGTGGCTGAGTGCGTCTGTGGCTGGTAAAAGGTGTCTGCATCCAAAGAGAAGCTCCTTAATATTAGCGGAGCAAAGACATCTCTTGAATGCAGTAAACCCTAGAGAGGGTTAACAGGGAAAAACAAAAAAGGAAAGAATTTTTTTTTTTTTAAGTTTAGTGCAATTAATGTCTGTCAATCAACAGGCGTCGGTGTGGCAGTAATACCCACCTTAAATGTCATGCTCAAGCCAGAGGGCTGAGCAAACACACACATTCACACATACACACACTCCTTTAAAAAGGAGAAAATTCTCTCTGGGTGGGTAATATTCAGCTGACTAATTTATCTCTGCACAACCTTTGAGGATGGGCTTATAATTCTGGAGAAGAGCCAAGACACCAAATTTCCCACAACGCCTTTTTATTAAAGGCCGTAACTTAAAGGCCTCATAAGGAGCTGGACATCAGCATGGTGCTGGACTACACATACACATGCACTCACGCAAGACAACATCAAAGATACTACAGTCAATGTGTATTTCAAGACACATGAGATCATTAAAGGTAGAGGATTAGATGATAAAGTGAGAAAGCAACAACATTTTGTTTCAGTGTAATGGTGCTAGATCAGCTTACAAGTGAAACAGGCACACAGCTTCTGGTCTCTGTGTTTGTCTGAAGTGAGTCGTGATAGGAGGCCCAGCTAAATGCCCAAAATATAAAACGTTAATGTGTTTTGAGAACGTTTTTTCCCAGTATGCAACCACAGTATTTTCTTTATATCCTGCTGTGTGTGTGTGTGGGTGTATGTGTGTGTGTGTGCAATTGTTTTTCCAGTCATCAGCATTGTTTCTGCAAGTCATCTGTAGGCCCTAGATAAGTAATTCTTTATTGGGTCAGCCTTTTAGCATTCTGTTATCAGCTACAATTCTGAATGGATTTTAAAAGGTCTGGTTAACCGTTAAAGAGATTTATTTTAACAAAGGCTTCCTTTTGCCAGAGGTAAAAAACAGAAAATATGTTCAAATTAAAGGAACTGATCTGTGGCCACCACTGCAAATTTATTTAGTAATCGAGTAAAATAACATGAATGTCATCCTCGCTGAAAAAGAAAACGCTGAAAGATATGCTGACAGTGTAAATTAGGAGAGAAACATAGTAACATGCAGTCAATTAAATTAGCTCCTTATATCCTGAATTTCCCCCAAGATTAAATAAGAACATTCAAACATGCAAAATGTGTCAATAACTGGGCAGCTGCAGATATTGAGATTAGTTGGCTTTTTTTTATTCATATGACCAATAACCTATGATATTGAGACTTAATTCAGAAACCATTTAACGCCACATTGTTTCTTTACATACATCGTGTGATGTCGGTCATCTGTTTGAATGTTTCTTCTTCAGGCTAAGAGAAGTCCAGAACAACATGCCAACTCAGTCGCGCTTTTATTCAATCAACCTGTCAAAATAGATCCTGTTTCTGGTCTGCTGATGTTTTCTTTTAGGTAAGCGTTGATTTATTGTCTTTTATTTGTTCTATTTGATGCATGCTTGATTTCACTTGAAGGGACAGTGAGGACACCGTCTGGTAACTGAAGCCTCAACCATGGTACACTAACTCCACAGATTGTATTGTGCTTTGTGTACTTTCTAAAGGGTCTGAAATCTTGTCAGCATGGATTCAGGCTGGATGTGGATTCAGGAGGGACTAGAGGAGAGGTAAATGACAATATAAAGCTTCTGTTTCTGTGTACAGTCCTACTGAACTCCTCCACTGTCAGCAACTGGGTTACAAACTGCTGAGCTGCAGCCGTGGAACACACATGAAGTTCAGCAGAAGCTAAAATCTGTCTGTGGCAGACGGACCAAACTCGGCAGGAAGTATTAAAACAACATCTGGCCCTGAGGTTGATGGTGAGGAAACGTGGCAAAACTCTTTTCCCCCTGCGCTGAACATTAGTTATCTGTGACATAATCGACCTCATACTTTTAATGGTTTTGCCAGTTTTATCAGTTTTTTTTTTTCAGACAGCACACACTGTATCACTCTACACATACTATCACATAGACATACATATGCACACATACACAAAGGATTAAAGCAGGGATCATCAAACTGTTTTTCACCATGAGACCCCAAAAGAGAGACATCATTATTCGACTTACCTCTTACACTCACATTACACATTAACTACTGATAAAAACTCAACAAACCATACATTTCAAATGCATATTAAATGTGTTAATTTATTTATAAAAGTACATCACAGCAGTGATGAAACTTTCTGAGTGTATTGTGTCAGTGTTGTGAGTGTAAAGTTTCTCAGCACAGTACAGTCTCAAACAGTATAGACGAACAGTTTTGTATGTGTCTTTTGAATGGGAGGCGCACAGCATCATAGCTAAGAGGCTCCTGTAATAGGATCTTGCTGCTGAATGAATCACACTGTACCACACACACAATGCAAACAAGTGGGAAGCGTGAAATTATATCATGCTATTGAATACATTTGTAATTACAGGCTGATTATAATGTGTAGGTTGAACAGACCAGTGTAACAGAAAAAAAAGACTCCCCTTTCATTGGCAATGAAATAAGAACCAGTTGGTGACTCATTTGGGTCCCAAGCCTGAGTTCAGGTGAGGGTAAGAAAGGAAAACGCTGGCTTAGAGAATCTGCAGTGTTATGATAGCAAAGTATTTCAATGCAGGATTAATTATTAAATTACATGGGGGCACAAATACCATGATCATTGCTTTAAGAATAACAAAATAAATCATTTCTGTGGACCCTTTAAAACAAAGGAATATCTCCTTGTAACCAAGCATCAAAGGTTCATATCAGGATGTTGAGAACAGTTCAGACAAAAAGTGTTTTAAAGAGTGTTTCTTTAAAATACTACTTAGATCCAGAGAGGAAATATTGTATTTTATTTGAGAAGAAAGAGAAACATTTCAGTACATGATTTCACTTTTTTCTGGAAGAATTCTTTTCCTTCTCATGTAACACCTGAAACAGCTTGTGACCCTTAGACCCTTAGCAACTCCTTACCTGACCATACCTTCACTGGCATGTGAAACATGAAAGCTGGAATCACTGACTGCAATTTTTACATCTGTTGCCAGGAAAATGGTGTTGGATCCTGTGATATAATCAACATCCATCTAATTAGAGTTATTCCATTGATGGACTGTAGTCAGAACTAAAGAGTGTGACACCTTTGCCCAGAAGGAGAGACCCTCTGTAGAACAAATAGTCCAGCCTCTTAATGTTCACATACTCAAGGTAACCTCTACACAATGTTAGAGTAATTGAAAAGTGCCTCATAAATATGAAGTGAAATGCATTCAGCTGGCTCCCAAATAACCAGATGTAAATACTTCAACTTTATGGGACGCCCTAGGGAGGAAATTATAATGGTGTATAATGTTTCACCTTCACTTTTTTTCTCCTCCTGAAGTTAGTAGAAGTTTTTGATCATTAAAATGATCCAATACATAAACTCTGATAAAAAAGAGATTTGAAGCGACACTGGAAAATGTTTTGAACTGTGACCCGACCGCTTTGCAGGTGCTTTAAATGTCGAAGTGTTTGTGGGCCATTAATAAACTGCATGAAGGCAGGTTAAAGGAAGAAAGAGACACGAAAAAGGCAGGAGAAAACCTGAAAAATGATGGATACACAGCATCAGTTCTAAAAGATGTCTCGGAGATAATTGAGTGCTGCCTGCCTGTCTAAATGACTAAGTGCTACAAGCTTCATTAGCCACATCACCACTGACTGATGTGTAAGAGTCTGTGCATCTCAGTGAGAATCCAACCATATGCAGTCCACGTGTGGAACGTTTTGGAAGGCACTTAAGCATGTGTAAAATAAAGGCTTAAAAGCTGTTTAGAGAATCATTGGCTCGTGCTTCAGTAGTGTCGGAAACGTGTGTTCGTGACGGCGGCAGTGTAGATTTAAGAGCTGAAAAGCTGTTCTGGTTTTACATGCAACGATGTTACTAGAAGAAGAAAAATGTCCTGTGCTTTCTTTATGCTGGAGAAATGTGAGCTGCTTGTTTGAATTGGGTGGAGGGGTGCTCCTGTAATAAGATCTTAATGCTTGTAATGAATCACACTGTACCACACACACACGCCACAGCAACAAACAATGCAAACAAGTGGGTAGCATGAAATTATATCATGCTTCTGAATACACTTGTAATTACAGTCTGATTATAATGTGTAGGTCTGAGGTTTGTATGTGTGCGTCTTTGTGAACACCCAACACCGTATTTTTGTGAACTCGGCTGTTCTCCATGTCACGCTGTTTATATTCTCCTTATCAATCACGTGTCCCTGCCAGCATGCTTGGAGGAGAAGAGGGTGATGAAAGGCAATGAAAGATGAGGTGGTGATGAAAAGAAGAAGGAAGAGATGATTATCACCTTTTGCCCTTAATTCAGCTGTGTGATTCCTTTTTTTCACCCCATGATAACACATACATGAATATGTAACACCCCCCAACCCCCGTCTAACAAAGACTATCTGAACAAAGGAGGCTGAAGAATTGTGGGGTTTGATGCTTGAAAAGCAGCATATAAAGCACTGATGGCCATAAAACCAGAATGTGTTGGAGTTTAAGGATGAAGAGAACATTTTTATATACAAGAAGAAAAACACAGAAAGACGTACTGTACATAGTAATGATGCACCAACAATCACATGCAGCAATCAGTCCTGGATAAATTGTGGGGCTGCAGGAGCGCAGAGATTTGACCACCCACTGAAGCAAGAGAGGCTAGATGAGACAAGAATGACCTTTTTTATACAAGAGAAATGGAAGACTTGGCAGACAGTGTGTGTGTGTGTGCATGTGTGTGTGTGTGTGTCTGCTTGTTGTTTTGTGAGTGAGGCCTCTAAGCATCAGTTAGTCGCCCGGTGCTGACAGTGCTCTACAGCTGAGACGTGGCGGAGCGATCTGGGACCTGCTTTGACATTTTCAACTTGATTCATTAATTTACGGTTGGCAGCCCTGGTGACATACACACTTAAACGAGCTACACCCTGGCAGTGCATCCACTTGTGATGCAATGCATTTTATTAGCTGATTAGCAAAGGCTGAAAGTGTATACAAACTCATCAGATCCGTGATGTCAAGCTTTAACACATACTACTGGCCATAAATACAAGCAGCCCCCTCCTCTTTTTTATCCCTCCTCAAAGGAGATTACTTATGTTGAGACCCTGCATTGAGACGCTCAGACAATCTTTCATAATCTTAAATGAAAAAATTAATCCTTCTGCATATGAATGTAATTGAGACAAGCGTGTGCTTCCTGCGTTGGTAATATTTCTCGGGCAGTCGTGTTAGTGCTAAATCCAGATTTGTCCCAGGGGCTCCTTCTTTGTAAGCCGTTTGAGTTAGGCTGGTGAGGTGGGGGTTCTTGAGGATGCTGCTCGGTTTACAATAGTATTTTGAAAACAGGCCAGATTCTGTGATGGTGTCTGTGATTAAGGAAAGGGTTGCAACTCATTTTCAAGCTGATGACATAGTAATGGCACACTTTATCTTTTTTTTTCCAGCACAACCGCTTCTCCTAGATTATCTGCCAATACACAGCTGATAGCAAATACATTTTGAAGGAATTGTAATGTGTAGTGTTGTATTGTGTGTATTGTAGTGTTAATTATTGTTTTTTTGGCAAATGGAAAAAGTATTAATACCAAACACACAAAAAAATTGTCAAAAACATGTCAAAAATAAGTCACCAAAACTACAATTTTTCTTTACCTTTGGCCAAAGTGATTTAATGGTGCTTAAGTAGTCAGTCACCAGGATGATAACATGTAGAAATATACAGTACATAAAGGTTAGTTTAACAACGTGCATATGGCTCAGATACAAAGTGGTAATGGTGCTTTTTATAACTTGTGTGATAAAAATAAGGATTATTTGACAGGTCTTCCGACAACAAAAGTTAACTATGGATAATAACTAATGCGAGATGCTGTTTCAAACATAGCACGGACAAAGAGCTCTTCAAGAGCTTCAGGTCAATGCTCGGAGCTAAAACTGAGACTAAAAAACAGAAATACCTACAGCAACTGTTCACTGCAACACAGTTCAACAGCACCCAAGACTAAATTGTCAAAAAATTACCCTAAAGTTGAATCAACACGACTTTCTACAACAGTTTCAACAAAAAAGAGACATTATAAACTTCATGAAAGTACGATATATTGCAGTACTTTTGTATTAGACTGAATTAGTTTTCCTAATAACTGGCAAGTATGTAAATGCAATCTCTGGGAAACGGAGTTGTTTAATCACATCACACTTGCAGAGAAATAAGTCTCATTATGTAAACAGACACTCCAAGAACTGTTGGCTGCAGTTATTAATTTTGAAATAGTGCAATCCCACTACACCGAAAAAAGCATTCAAATATTTCTGGCGACTCACTAGTCAATCCATTCCTTAGTATTCGTACAGTATTTGCTGAAGCTATCTTAGTGTGGGTGCGTATGTGCAGCTCAGTGTGTTATGTGCATGCTGCATAGTTGTGATGTGATGACTGGAGACACATACAGCCTCTCTGCCTACTTTGCCACACACATGCAGTCTTTATGTGGGCTGCTCAACAGTTTTGAATTTAAACGTGATTGTGGAGACAAGAGCCATAAATCTATGTCTCCTGGGTCTGCATCAAAGAGAGATATATAACTGCAGGCCATTACATTATGTGTGTGCCACTTGTGTGTGTCTGTGTATTTGTGCTTGTACAGTATAAACAAGAGAAAATGGTTGTGTGTTTATGCACGTTTTTGTGTGTGTGTGTCTGAATGTAACTGCCTGGAAAATATACAGCTCAGCTTTATCTCTATATGCTCTCACTTATCCAGACAGCTCCATAATAACAATGAAGGCAAGTTCTCACTGACTGAGTGGGTCTCATCTCTATTCTAGCCTCAGGTGGCTTCCCATATTTTTTTATGATCGTTGAAGAGACAGAGACCATCATGATTACACAAATTATAGCATGTGTGTGCATGTGCATGTGCATGTGTGTGTGCGTGTGCGTGCATAAGGACAATTTTGGGTGGGAAAAGGGAGCGAGAAACTTTGAGACAACATGCAATCATGCATGCATAAATATGCAGAATTAAACTCATCTGCCAGTCAGGTGAAAGATGTTTGCCGTCACTATACAGACTAATGCGTTCAATTCATTCCCTTTCACTTGATTGGCTAATTGACTAAGAGGACAGACATGATGTAGCCAAATGTCACCTCGCTGCTGCTTCCAATCCCATCAACTGAAGGAAGTAATTAAGCAATGCTCTCTCCGCCATTAGCCAATTATCTCACTGGTAGTCAGTCATTGTGATGTTACTGTCCAGCAGTGCGCAGTCCATAAGAGCGAGTGCAAGCAAAATGTAAATGTATATGGCCCTGAGATACAAAGTGGTTACACCACTAATAACAGCTTTCAGCCTTTTGTAAGACAGTATGAGAGTGTATGGAGCTTCTTTGGTCACTCATAGTTAATAACAAAGGAGAGACGCTGATCCAAAGCACTGCTACCAGCCACTGCAGCATTCAGGACCATGGACAGAGATGATAGAGTCCTAAATAGGTTAGAAAGCCTGTCAAGGACCATGAACATGACATTTGATTAGATTGGGACTGAATGATGTTGGTCTTTTACAGTATTATTCTGTTAAGTAAAATGGGATCACTCTATAATGTGTGTTTTACTTATTTTAAAATCAAAGTATTTCAATGTGTGATATTCATGAAAATCCCATTTGCTGTGTGCTGCAAAATCATGTTTTATAATGGTAATAATAAGATAATGGTTGAATATATACATATGATCCTAATACTGTAAGTAACCACTGATGGGAAATTATATTATAATAATTGTGCAGATTTATTGTCTATTAATGTACCTCCATGGCAGGAAGAAAATATGATTTTTACTCCTAATGTTAAGGTCTGAACGAAGGAGCCAGGACCCAAGTGCAGAATCAAAGCAAAACGAAGTTTATTTTTTCACAAAATGAAATAACAAAAAACGCCTCATGGGTTATTAGAAAATTCAAACAAACTCAAAATCACCACTATGGGGAAAAAGGCTCACTAAAATAATAAACACAAAAAATGCCGCGATGGGCAAAACCAAAAGTGACTAGGAGAAAAAGGCTCACTAGAAATGAACCAATAAACGCTGATAACAAAAATACTCAGGAAACAAGAGAAGGCAAGATCTACTCGAGAGCAGGGAAAACACGTATGAGGCAGTTATTCTAGCGAATTGTCTGACACAGAGGATTGTTTGGAGCCGGCTTATGAAGCCGGCTGATTGCTCATAATGTTCAGGTGAGGCTGATTATCCTGCTCTCGAGCAGCTCGGCTCCGCCTTCCTGCGCCGCCCTAAGGAGGAGAGAGAGAGATGTTACTGCACAGAACTAAAAACAGAACGAACAAAACGTAGCCATAACACCTAATTTCAACATTTCCCACTCAGTGTTAACTTGGAATTTCCTTCACATTTACTTGTTGATAAGCTCAGTATTATTTAGAGTTTCAAAGCCTTAAATCCATTGGTGCAACAAAAGAGTTGTACTTATCACTCTGTCTCTATCAAATTCCTTTTTTAATAGAAATGCTGTTTTCAGTCCTTTCACTTTTGTTTCTCCAGGCAGATACTGAGCTACATAATAGCCCCCAGCAGCATATTTTTTTACATTTAAAGCATTTTAGCCTCACTTCCTTTTAATTGTGAAATATTAACCCATAAGGGCTCTATGGTACACCTGGCTCAAACGTGGTGCGCCAGTGGTGCAGGTGTCATTGCTATCGTACACCCGGTGCAAAAGTCATTTTTGCCACAAGTGTAAGTTAGCGGTGGGAGGTCTGAGAATGAAGGTGGAATTGAGGCGTGTCCTGGTGCGTTTGCTATGATGCACCCAGCACACTGAGATCAAATGCGCCAGGAGTTTAGACCAGCCAAAACCTGGTCTAAACGGAGGCGCAGACATAAAGCAGCCTGGATTGGAAGATATGGCGCAGTTGGCCAACGTGCCCACACAGTTCTCCACAATCACACACACAGTTCTTTTCTGTTTTTGCCTCTCAGCAGTGTAAAATATTTAAGTGTGCTTTGGGCATATTTAGTGAAATTAGTATAGTTAGAAAGTAAGTTAAGTGTCCTTTGAAAATATTTTTGATCCCCTGTAATCATAATGCTGAATTAATCTCAATGAATCAGGATCACAACTGTCAGATCGTCTTTGACAGATTGGCCGCTGACAGCGGGAGCAACTTCTGTGTTTGTGTCAGCGTATTTATTTGATCAGAAAAACAAGGATTAAATAATAATAATTATCTATGACATGAACCCTGAGCCAAGAGTTCTGTCTCCTTACTGCTGAATCGACTTTCTTCGTTTAAATTCAACAAGCGGCTGAAAGAAAAACAGTCTGTCAACCATTAATTACCACATGTATTCTATTCACAAAATGAATTTAATTTTTAGGTGTGTGCTCATTTGCCTGTGCAGTCGAAAATATCATGTATATTGTGGAACCAGTCTTTAAAGGGAATGAGAGTGGATTCTCCAATTGGTTCATGCATTTTTGGCCAGAGAAACCCCGATGAAACACCTATGAATTGATGAGATGATTCTACATAGTTCATTGGACTACCTGCTGTGTGCCAGTGGCGCATTGGGCGGGGCAGAGCAGGATTCCTCTGCTGCACCTGGAACAAGGTGGCAAAGGTTGAACTGGTAACTCTGAAAAAATTGAAACTTTCCCCACCCAGTGCGCCACTGGTGCATGGTGGAAATTGTATGATAGGGCCCTCAGTCTTTCATTCTCTTGGCAGTATCTTAACACAAGTCAGGAAAAACAGAAAAGTGAATAAATTGTAACTAAAAGATGGATGAAAAAGTATTTCTTTAAAAAAAATTATAAGTATGACCAGGCTCTGATGAAATTAATGTTGTGTAAATCTGCA
>JAQNCA010000002.1:13954776-13973671 GCA_029783725.1 Acanthurus tractus | reverse complement strand
TTTAGGCTTGTCAGCTTCTTATAAAAAAGTGTGTCCATCTTTTTGCGTGTGTGTGCATAAATCGTGTGTATATGTGTGTCCAGTCTCAGACGCTGTTGCCATTACTGAGTCCCATCAGTGCTTGAATGCCTCCCAATATTCCATCCATATTCTGCATAGTAATAATATTCAAAACATGCATTATTCCATCTATCTGCTCTCCCCAAGGATCACCTCTCTTTCCTGCCAACACAAGCACACACATACATATCCCAGCAGCACACACACCGTACTCACTCTTAAATCCACCTCATAGCAGTAAACAGGATGCTACTGTAGCATTAGTTAGAGTTATGGGGGGGGCACCTGGCCACTGCAGCACCCATATGAAATGCTATAGGACCTATAGGCTGATGATACCACCGTCTCGCTATCAGTGATACAGTCCTGGACACACACATATACACAAACACACAAACACACATACACAGACACACAAATGCACTCACACACAGATAGGGCCATTAGCCGTTGCTGCATCACCTCACTAAGTAAAGAGCGGAAACGAATGGCAGACCATTAGAGTTTCATTACGGGGAATTGGCTCGAGTGGAAGCTGGAAGAGAGTGAAAGGGGAGGGAAGAGGGAGAGAAATGGACAGACAGACAGACAGAACCATATATAAAGAGTAACCTAATGAGAAGAGGGTGAGACAGAAGGATGTGTGTGTGTGTCAGAGAAAACAGGGTGGGAGACGGAGCAAAAAATGAGAGGACAGAGAGCTATTTAGAACGGCATGAGGTCTGTGGATATAAGAGCTGTTTTCAATGACCTCATCCCCTTATTTGCAGAGAAACTGTCAATTCAGTCGCTTACAGCTGTTTTACTATGTCCCACCTGTTTAGACACACAGACACACACAAAAACACAGAAACACATGCAGAGCGAATCACCAAACGACCTGTCTTACTCGCTTCTTGAATCCATCTGACTCCATCTTTCTCTCTCTCACGCACACACACACATACTGAAATGTGCAACCAGTGCATATGTACACACGCACAAACTGTCTCACTCTCTCGCTCTGGCTGATGCTCACTCTTGATTATACACACATTCTCTCTCTCTCTCTCTCTCACACACACACACACACACACGCGCAGAAACACACACAAACACACGTACACCTCCAAGGTTAATAGCAGCTGTCATGGGCAGGGTGAGCAGTAATGGAACACACAAATGCCCCGGGGAGAAAGCAGTCAGATAGACAGAATGTGGCAATGATGAGGAGAAGGACTAAGACGAGGAAGAGAAGATGAAGATGGGGGAGAGGTAAGAGATGTAAAAGTACAGTGGGGTGGGATGGGGGGGACAAAGTATTCCTGGGAATCAATTACCCCCCCATGCAAATGAGGAGATTATTTATCTTTTCGATATCACTAAATTATTCACACTTTCTCTGCATTTGTGTGTGTGTACTCTTGGACTGTTGATTGCAGTTGGGGGAGGAGGGAATAAACCTGCACGGGAAGAGTGTATCTGCAAATTGAACAACAAGCCATTTACATCTTTCATCAGCCTTGCTTGTTCCTCATTAGTTAACACTTTCAAATCAATATGCCACCCCTCTCTCACTCATCTCGCAGTGATCTTTATTTTGTCTCGCACCTCTATTTTTTCGCATGCCGTCATCGTCAGTAGGGACTTCTGTATTAAGGCAGGAGGAGAACAAGAACATCACGAAAGGCAGCTCAAGAACAAAGCTCAGCTGTCTCGGGCTGCCCGAAAACAATGACAGTACAACACATGTTTGGCAATAAAGCAAACAATGGTGTTGATCATACCTCGGTCTTATTCTTTATTAGTCCACAGCTATACAACTGTTGCACTTTTGCTTGTTTTTGTTAAAGATTGCTCAAAAGGCAACAGGAATGATCTGAAAACAAGTGGTTATTTCAAAGGCATTATTTATAAGTTGTCAAGCCTGACAAGAACAAAGGTTGTGTACGGCTACAAGGAATTACAGAGAGAACTGTTGTAAGATTTGCAGATAAAATGGGACTTTGTTGTTTCTCTACTTGCTGTGGAGAATGTACCTCATATTTCCAGCCAACAGCCTCATCGAGTCTTGGTCTTTGCATCCTTCTTTTCACCTGTCCGACTGTGTTGTGTGCTCGTCTTGTGTTACCTCCATGCATTTCCACTTAACTTGACTTTTACAGGAATGCTTCTTACCCTTAAATGAGGTTAAAAAATACAGCTGTTTCAATATCTTTTCTTTAAGTTTGACTGTGAATATGTAGGAATGAAAAGAAGAAAGACACAAAAAGAATGCAACGATAATAAAATGGTATAAAAAGATACTGTATACAACAGACTGTTAAAAATCAAAGTGTGTGTCTAGAGGTGGTTGTGCATATGTCTGAATTACATATTGGCAAAAACAGATATAGCTGTGTTCTTGTGGGTGGGGTTTTCTTCTTCCACAGATGCACTGTGGGGGGGGATGAAATGGTGAATGAGCAGCTGTGAACAGGCTCCAAAGGAGTTACATGGATATATTTGAATCAGATCAAATTTATGTACGTACAGTACGATTACATTTGTTAAATCTCTTTTTTTTCATTCATAAAGGCTGAAACTCCCACTGATGCATGAAAGCGAAGAGGAATTCCTGTTCCAGGATAATCAAGTGTGGGTGAGGGCTGGGTTGATAACAAAATGGAATAAAAAGCAATCACATTAGAACCTTGCTAGGTTTTGTTGTGACTTCTGATCTATGATGGTAAAATAATAGGAGAGGAGCAAGTGTCATGTTAGACTTCAGAAATCAACAATCCACATTTTTATGGAAGACTTTCTGTATTTTTGTTCAGTTTGTTTTTATGCCTTTCGTGTCTTGACACAGTGAGTGAGCACATTAACTCCCCCAATAGTTAATGATGCTAAAACCCATGTTCATTAGTTGCAAACAGATATGTTCAGTACACTGTTCACCAAAAACACAAGCACATTTACATGCATTTTTTTAGCACATTTATGCACTGTTTCCATGAGACTAAAAAATTAAAAACATTTTAAAAAAAAACAGTATTCTCCTTGAAAAATTTAATCACAGTTTAACTCTCAGGTTTAATTTATGGAATGAATGTATTAAATTAAGTTTATGGTAAATCCATGCATAGTTCCATTTATATCAGCATCTGTTGGGGCTGTCAGGCACTGTCCCCGTAAAATATTCCTTTGCAGCCTACAGCGAGCGTTGCCAATACCTCATGCTGCTCTCTCTTTCCTTTGAACAACTACAAACATTCACCCAATGCAAATTTTACTACAGGTCATTAGTATGTTCACAGCACTGCAAAGGGTGCACAACAAAGGGCTTATAGGGGTGGAATAATGAATATTATGATGAAATACTTGACAAAATATCCTTTTCAAGAAAATATTGATGGGGTAAACAGAGACAGAAAGGAGAGAGAAAAAAAGATCAAAATTGAGATACTGTGGAAGCAGCGGATAGAGTGTAGCTGAATCAAGAGGTACTGTCTTCTAGGCATCACAGGTAAATATTTCACTGTATCCTGAATACCAGACACTGTGTCTTTGATATGCAAAAGCATGCTTCAAAAAGCAAAGCCAAGGTTGGAACAAGCAACAACCCTAGCAAATAACTTTCTTGGATCACTTTATATTATTAAAAAAAATAAAAATTGCCATTCATTGGCTTTTTAGGCTTTTGATTTGATAATGATATACGTCAAAATGAATGAAGGTAAAGGAAATTATATACACAGTAAATACAGGGTAAGCTAGTGATTTCTTTTGCTTGTATTGCAGCGCTCACGTACCCAGAAAGTGCGCCAGGCTCTGAAGCCAATTTGATGTAATGGCCAAACCAAATTAAGTCTGCAAAAACGTGGATCAGTTTTTATGAGCATCACAGCCAAAATTTAATCCATTTGATCTGATAAAATTGGGAAAATCTAGAAGAGTGGCATGTTGAAGTTAGTTTATCTTTATTTTTCCCAAATTGCAGCAGCTATGGTTCAGATCCTTCATGAGCAACATTGGTATGAATAAAGGGGACCCCATCTCGATTCTGTATCCAGTTGTCCTTGTGGTTATATAGCTGTCTTTTTATTGCTCTTACTTTTCATTATATGATAATATGGTACTCTGCTATTAGTTTAAAGTCTGATTCAGTTTAGTTGTATTTATACAAAGCTCCCTTCTGTCTTCATTGGGTGTGTTTGAATACTTTGCCAGTTATAGTAGTTGTGCTTTCATAGCCCTCAACAGAGGGTTTAAACCTAAAAGCAAAATACCAAGGGCAGCTTTCTCTGCTGTTGTTGCCAAACCTCTTGCTACTCTGAAAACTATATGATCTCATTAATTATAACTAAAAGTGCTCTGACCAGTCTTCTTGGCAGTGAAGTAATGGATAAACTGCTATTTAATACATATTGTTAGTGGCCTCTTCAGAGTGAGCCAAAGTTTTTGTCAGCCAAGAAAGAGGAGTCCAGTCAGTTGATGCTCTGTAACAATGAGCAACCAGACGTTCTTTAACACCATCAACATTTTTGATAAAAGTAACATTACCAGATGATGCTTTAATACAATGCTAAATACAATAAAATTTAAAAAGTTAACAATAAAGTCAATCCAAAGAGTATTTTCTAAGATAATTCATTAATGTATGTTTGTTGTTTGATAGTTATTTCATTTATTTCCTATACCCTGTGTTAGTAAAGTCAAACAACTTCACAAAACTTTCAGTCAATTATGGCTGTGGAAGGACAAAAACTTAGTCCGTACTCTGCTTCATTTCAAAAGCCCTGCACTTTAAATCATGACAATTTTCACTGATATAAGCATTGCAATAGAATGACAGTTCTCCTCTTCAAACAGTGGTACTAACAAGATGGTGAGGCGTTGTCTGTTTTATAAAATATTTGAAGCCAGTAATGTTGAACAGTAAATCAGACTTTAAAATGGTCTCATACAGACAGTAGTGACATTAATTAAGAACAGCTAGCTTAAGTGTTTGCTGTGTTCTATAATGCATTTCAGTGGGCTGTCGGACATTAGATAATGGTTTATGGTTAACAGGAGATTATTTTATTTTAACAGAAAATCCTCAAGTTTTTCTTCCCCTAAAAAACATCCTGTATTGTATATTTTGCTAATAAAATGTAGCACCCTGGGCAGTGCAACATCTCATGGCCGTTCACCTCATTGCGTTGCATGCTGCCCTTGCTTGATTCCAAAAGAAATTTACTGTGTCATAAATGTTGCTGAAAAGGCCAAAAAAGGAAGCAGATTTGCAAATCAAGTCTAAATATATAATACACTAACCTGTGTCCAGCAGTGATGTAATCTGTACTACAGCATCAAAAGGGCTTGCATATGTCATGAAAACACATAAAGTCCCAGACGCAGGGATACACACACACACAAACGCACACATTTCAGACTGCAGTAAGTAAACAGCCTTAATGGGGACCGAGGGACCTGATCTAAACGGGGTGAACTGAGGAAGTGTTTGTTTGTGCAGCAGGAGAGCTGTTGGCCTTTGGTCATCCCTGTAGCTCACCATGCTTTGCTCACCCACAGTGGAAATACAGTCTTCTTTCTGCTGCATCATTATTGTAGAACTTGGTAACTTTATAGGCCACTGGGGCAAAGTGAGGTGACTGCATCGGAGAATGTTAACTCGGTCCATTAAATGGAGATGATATCTGTAGGTACAATTGTTGCTTAACATGAGCTGTGACTAGAAAGTACATTGTAAAGAGTTTAAAACAGACAGAAAAAAAGAATTTGCAGTGTATTGTAATTAGGGGTATTAACTTTTAAAGTAAAACTTAAAAGGGAGGTATGAAAGGGAATGTTGGGGAGTGGGAAAGTTTTCATGAGCTAGTAGTATGTTTGCGCTTTTTGAACAGAGAGATTACTTTGTCTGTACCTTTTAGAATGTGAAGGGGCAGTAGATGTAGGAAACGAAAGAGTTAAAAAGCTCTGCAGGGTAAGAGGATGGAACTGTAGGTCATGGGAAGGCCAAGCACACAGATTACTATGCAGCCCTGTACTGAAGCAGTGCAAGTCTGTAGCAAACACAGCTCTTTTTCCACATGGCTGCTCCGCCTGTCGGGGAGGCTGAAGAGGCTTGCTCCGGTTTACCATCTTTCATGTTGGCCGGCTTGGAGACACACGGCTATCCTGGCTGGAACGGAAGCACACTGTTCACTCGACCAGAGTTTTCCAAAGTCAGAAGCAGCGGCCTCCAGGGGTCTGTGGGACAGGGCAATTGTTTAATTTCACGCTTTTTTTCACATTCTGGAGGTCAGCAGAATGAAGGCATGCGTATGAACTAGGGGCTTTAAAGCACAGGGTAACTTATGATATGATATTATGATATGATATTCATAATGTCTTTACTTCAACAAAGGCAACACATGCAATACATAGCAGTAACAGCATTTACAGAACATCTTATTACAGATATTGGACACATTCTCAAGAGTGACATTTTATTGGCATGAAACTGCTGTCCCAAGAAAAAATAAACAAAATAAATAAAAAATAGAGCATAGATTTAGGAGCATTCAGTACTTTTATTAAATGTAATTTTAGCATTGTATTCTCCCAACCTTTTGGACTTTTAAGACAAATGTATCTCTATGCAAGTAATAAAGAGAATGAAATGTTTAACGTTTTTAAACATCCAGTAGGTGACATGACAAGCAAGGTAGCCAAATCCTGTTTTTCATGTATTATCTCTGGTCAGAGAAGATGTGTCTGCACCCTCAGTGATAACAGGATGAGACTCAGCTTCAGCTGAAAGAGACAGAAGTGATGTTTCTGCCTTTACATGTAAACCTCTCACATCGACAACGAAATAAATTCCTCCATAAGCTGTACTGGTTAACAAAACAAGCTATTGCAGTCAACCGTAAATATGTTGTTAATGTTGATAGTTAACTCACTGTTTTAACAAACCCTGTATATAAGAGGTGTTACAAAGCGATTTTGTGCAAGAAGGTAAAACCTTAAAACTCTGTGATCACCTCAGGCTACCAGAGCGGGTATTACAAGCTATAGAAAATGTAAGTTTCAAAATAACAGATGTATTTAGCTAAGCTTTTTGGTGCTTTTTCAAATGGTTAAATAGCTAATAAGCATATGGCTACTAGCTACATGTAACACTGCATTGTCTCTAAGTTGTGCTTTTTGGGCCTTAAGAGGAAATGACAAAAGATGTATATTGTGGTTTTATTTGGAAGACTCATTATTGATGCCTTTCATATTGTTCCCTCATCGATCCACCTTAGATTTTGTCTTCTCTCACTTGGTTTGTTCTTCAGACTTCATTTACCTTTTTGCCTGTCAATTTCTTCGTTCTTTCCTGTCTCTCTACTTTCCTTTAAATATTCTATGATGAGAACTATTGGGAGCCGCCATTGCTAAGTCCCTTTCTCCCCTCCCTAATACTCTCATAACCCTACATAACCCTGCAGCTTGACTGAGAGAGAGCAGGAAATCCTCCCTGTGCTTAACCTGAGCCCACAGACTTTTACCCTCTGCTAAAGCGGCTCAGACAGAGGTCTTTATTACGGAGGAGGAGTGGGCTTGGAGAAATTGGAGAGGAATGAATGAGGAGGAAGAAGTGACAACTCTTTGACCTTTGCTGATTGTACAGGTTTTGAGAACCTATGCTATGTCATTAAAAAATATGCTAACAATTCTTTCAAACTTCTGCAATTCTTTTTGTAATCATCTCATATCAATACAAACAAAACTAGTTATGGTTGTTTTTCAGTTTCATTCCACAGAAGATTTCTTTACCCTTTTAACTTTAATTTTGTTCTTTATTCTTGTCTTGATTCTGAGATAAGTTATGTGTCAGCAGTGACAGAGTTTCACTTTTTGGGTCGTTCTTTATACCTTTATACCAGGGAGCCATCTTTAACACTGGGCACATTTAAGTCTGCTTTTAAAAAAGCTAATTTAATATATAGTGCATTAAATATTCACTCGTTCTCTCTGCACCTCCTTCACATGATTATCATTCTCAGCTCTCTGCATACAAAGGGAATGGAAAGCAGGGTTACTGTTCCCATTGCAAAACTGTGTGAGTGTGCAAAAAAGAAGCACCAGTGGGATGTCATCATGGTCTACAAGTTTAAGGAATGAGATGGGTTGAGATGGGTGATGCTCCCAGTTCAATTCTACTTGGGAACCATTTTGCATGTCACCCCCATCCTCTCTCCCCTTACCTATACTCCAATCTGTATGCCATAATAAACACAACACATACCCTAAAATATTAGGCCATGGAGGATTATCTAGGTGTTTTGAAGTTAGGCTATACTTGTCAACAGTGAGTGTGCTACCTATATTAGATGGCAATTGATGTACACACTTTATCCAGATAAAAGGAGGCTGATCCAGAATTATCTATATCATTTTAAGTGTAGCTATGTTTTCTATATTATCACAGTTTCACTTTGCCACCAACCAGCTCTGCACTTGGGCATCTCAACCATGAACCTCCAGCTGGTGGATTTTTTTTTCAACGAAAAGCATGGAAAATTTTGAAAAAAGATAAGACATTTGAATTTTAATTTATCCTTTTAGAGAGGTGGGCCTTCTTTTTTGTGGATCACTTTTATTGCTTATTGAAAGTTTACTTGAGGTTACAAATACAAAATACTTTTAGTTTCATAGTGTATTAGAAGATGATGCAGAAACCTAATTAAATTGTAATGTACGTTCTTAAAATCTGTTTTAATGTAGCTACACACAATGGGTAAACAAATCTGTAAACACATTTTTTATGTAGCTCAGAACAGACGAACCAAACACTCCCTTTAGAGAGGGGATTTTGTGTTTTTTGTGACCAGCATAGTTTCTCTGAAGGCTCGGAGAGAGAAAGCGCAATCAGTTAGTTGCATTTTGTAACCTTACTGTTAGAGGCAGATACATTTTAAACATCAATCCTTTAAAACTCCTACAGGCAAAGCAGTTCATTGTCTCTACAGGTAAAGAACAGAGCTGTGAAATGTAAAAATGTCACCAAACCATCTGTATTCCATAAACAAACAAACATGTGCTCTGCCTGATTTATACAATCTGTAATCCCTGCAATTTGTTTTGCCCTGCCATTACTTGATGGTGTAATTACTCAATTTCCCCTCAGCAATCATTTCATCTAATCTAATAAATGCCTTGTTTGTGTGATTAATCTTCAGACATGTCAGCCATCTAGTGCAGTGGCCTGTTTTTTTTTTTTTTAAAGTCAACTAAAAAACCAAGATGAGGAGTCAGCAATCCTTCGTAACACAACAATCGTCTTTTTTTCTCAGTCGCTCAGAGTTATGAGACGTTTGTGATGGAGAAAAAAGTAGCAATAAAGTGAGAAGTGAGGGAGCTCATGTAGTCACTGCTGGCATCATTTTTTTCTACCAGCTCTCTTATGCCTCTGCTGGATTCCTTGGCACGGATGTGATCAGCAGAGAGATAAATTGCAATCTCAGTAGGCATTCCCACACATGCAAGCACATGAATAAGTACACATGCGCAATCTCATGCATACACATACACACACAAACAGAATCACAGTTTGATGATAATCCTGAATGCATATGAAAGGGCACGCGAGCAGTAGTATGGAAAATAGGTACAAGAGAAGAGCAAAGGCAATGGAGAAAAAGAGAGGCGGGAAGAGAGTAGGAACAGTGATGGAGGGAGAGGCAGAGGAAGGAGCCAGGCTTTATTTAATCTCAGCAGAAGTGTCGATAGAGCAGAAAGTTCAGCAAGCTGGATCGTTGGTTAAGCCTCAAGTTTTACTTTAACTGTTCAGCTCTTCTGGCAGTGTGTGTGTGCGACTATATTTTTTGAATGTGTGTGTGTGTGTGTGTGTTCCAAAGACTGTGGTGAAAAACATTAAACATGGTGCAAAGCAGCAAGAACAGGGTGCTGCAAGAAGAAAAGTAGTTAATCAAGTCAGAACAAAGGAATTGTGTAATTTTCTCCTGAGGGCAGAGAACACAAGCTGCCTATGAAGGAGAATAGCCCACTTCTTCAAAGTAACAGTGCAACTGTGTTTTATTTTGTAATACAGACATTTTCCTGATCAGTTGACAATATTCTTTTTATTTCTTGTTGTTATTTGTTTCTTTTAAAAATCTTTTTATTTTGTCCAATTCTGAAAATTTGTCAAAGTCACACCGACTGTGTTTAAAACCCAGTGGAATCTCATTTTTTTTAAAAAGGAAATGTTTTGCAGATATTGAAAACAAGAAAACTGTAGCTGTTTTTCATTCTTCATTGCAACAGCAAATTATGGTAGCACACAGGGGTATTTCATCTAACACATAACTGTGAAACTTGAAACATAAAACTTTCAAAATGTATTCATGCTGGATTATAGGCCATTTACAGGACTGGAAACAGTTATTTTTTTACTGATAATGAAACAAAGTTTCAAGGAAGCACTCCAAGGAAACAGAGTTAAAAAAACAGTGTATGTTTACTTAGGCTTTCTGAAAACACTGGTAAGGGACCTGCAGCACCAATCAATCAACAATGAGAGTTCAATATTGATCAGTGCTCTAGAAAAGCAAAGATGTGATGAAAAATGACATTTTTTTCTGGAATGTACTCATGAATACCAATAAAAACTAAGAGTCTCATCAAGGAAAAAAAACTATCAATCTTTACATATAGGATGCAGTCATGAGCATTTAAATACCAATCATACACAACAATTAACACTCAAGAACCTAATTATGAACACAATCTGTGAGTCTGAGGCAGCACACACAATGGACGCCTCAGACTGAGGCAGAGTTTAATAGGTTTTCCCTGCAGCTCAATCCTGGAGCATTTTTCACAGCATGTGTCTGCAGCGCTCTTGCTTGTAAACATGTAATTGTGAGCTGACAAGCTATGCATGGTAACTATCAACAACAGCTATGTCTAGGAAATAATAAAAAAAAAGAAAGAAAACAGCAATAACATACAAATAACCACTAATGCCCTAGTAACTCTCCTCCAAGCTGTATTTGAGATCTAACAGTCTAAAATGCAACAATAACTATTAGTTTGTTCTCTATTTATGTTGCTGATAGATCTGTTGTGCAGGGACTCCACTTAGCTCCTGCAGTTGAACAGAGGAGTAAAGACAGCAAGCATCTATTTCCTGAGTGTTGGATGATCAGAGCTCTCCTGTAAAACCGCAAGGCTCCTATGGCTATAAACAGTGGCCTCCTGCTGTGATATATATATATATATACTGCATATATATAGATGGATAGATAAGGCCATAAATTACATACACAACTGCTTCAACAATGCTCCCTCTATTACTGAGGGAGGTTCATAGCAGTTTAAGATTTTCTGCTTAGAAGTAAATCTTTCATCAAGCCCCACATCAAGACATGTAATTCAGAGACTCATACTCTGTGATGATCACAGTATCAAAAGTAGTCACACTGCAGATGTAAATTACTGTAATGTACACTCTCTGGATCTTAATACCAGCATGCATTCGATTTTATTCGCATTAAGTGCCAATTTAAGGTTAATGAGAGCATTTGGAATGCATTAAAGGAGAGCTGTAATTTCTAAGTGGTTAATTGAAAAGAGTCGGTGACAGAGTCTTTATATGGTCATCACAGCTGTTTCAGTAAAGACACCCAAGCACTTATTGAAGGCTAGCTTTAAGAGTACCATAAAAAACAAATTTTTTCAGCATATTCTTGTAGTTTTCAGAGCATTAATGTAGGTTTCTAATTTGGCCAAGATAAGAAAAAATGTTACAAGCTGTGATAAAATGATATCATAAAAATGCATAGATCAACCAAACAACCTTTAAGACACATGTCGCAGTTTTACGCTGTCCATCCAAGCCGAGGGTGGAGGAATGGAATAGTGGATTTTCTTAAGAGTCCTTAAATAATATTTTATTTATGTGACATGACCCATCCCTCATGGAATTACTCAGATATGTTAACTACAACAACAAAAACAACAACAAACCTTGCATTCGAAAATGTTGACCTACTGCCATTGAACAGCACAGTATACCAACAATATTCAAACATAAACATAAACATAAACATCATCCTGCCGTAAACAGAAACATTAAACCTCCCACAAATAAAGCTCCAGGATGTATCCCACAATGGAAATACAACAAATACTTTGATACACAAACACAGCCACACAGCCCCCGAAGCAAAAGACATAATACAAGAATCCAAGCAAGACAAACACTACATTTGCATTTATTCGTGCATCCATTAGTTCAAAAACACTGTTTGATCTAGTTCATAAACAAATAGTATGTAATCCTTATAGAGTCTGAAAAAGGCATCTTTCACATGTTACTTTTCTCCCCCTATTTCTTGCTTTGAAAATATGTTAATAATACCAATCAAATTTAAATTATGAACTTATTTTTTTATATTTGTCATAAATCATGACATAAAAGAAACAAAATTCAGTTCTTAACTTTATTGAGCTTAAAGGATTCGCACATTCCTTCATCTTCAGTCACACCTCTGTATCTCTGTGTTTCACTTTGTTGTGGGCTGTGTTTGATATGATGACAAAGGAGCATTAGAGGCTCAGATTTGAAAAAGCAAATGTCACACATTTCAATGCTCCGATTGTTTGCGGGTCTGTCCAGCACAAAAACTCTTTAAACTGTCGAACTTGGCAATGCTAAACAAATACTTAACATGATTCTGTTACTGTATTGCCTGTTTTATGCCACTAATCTTTTCAAAGACACATTTTAGTCCACTGTTTATTTGTAATTTGAGAGCATTTGTGACCAGGCCACCATTTTTTCCTGTTTGTAATCAGACCAAACAGCACTTGAACTTGCATGTATCCTTCATGGCCGTCACACATTATGCTACGTTTCTTATTCAGAGTTCACATCTCATTGTTCTGAACGGTTGAAGTCTGCACAAATGCACCCACAAGAATTTTGGTCAGCTCCTGTTGATATCTCCTGTAGAAATTAGAAATAACCTGTGAGGACAAGACTAATTCACAAATGCATTCCTGTCTGGAATTCAATACTACTTTTGTTCACATACTGTGTAGGAAAAAGTTAATTTATACTTTCATTATTCTAAATTTAATCTAATATCTAAACATCAATCCCAAATTGAGTTTTGTTTATACAGTTTTGGGCTCTATTGTCATAATTTGATGATGATATGATTTTAAATATATTGTGATGCAATTTCTAACTAGGATGGGATTTTAAGAAGAAAACGCTGAATCCTCTGCTTCCTTAGTGCCATTAACTGTACAGAGGAACTTTAGCCTGCTACGGGAAAAAGAAGAAAGTCAAAGAGTTTTCTTTCTACTGCATCTGACAAGGCTGAGACATTTTGTTTATGCATGCAAGCCAATACCTCTCACAGGAGTAAAGACTGACCTTTAATACCTCCTCTGCAGATTATATCTCCTCACAACAGCAAAGAACGGTAAGTATGCGTGTACCCACGTGAGTGTGCATAAATCTAAACATGAGACTGAGTGAAAGGCAGAGACAGGAGTAAACAAAAAGAACAGCTGAAGTGACACCTTGTCTCGATGCATCACCATCCTATTATCTGTGTGTTTCCTGTTTGGAGACGTAACTGACGCTAAAGTTTACTCTCCTAGGCTGAGTGTGCACAGTGCTGTGTCAACTATGTCAGAAACTGGACATACTGCATTTGAACTGCAGTATGTGTTAAGTGGGAGCAGACATCAAGACATCAATGTCCTGACTGTAGAAAACAAAATGTTGCATTTACAGGCTTCATTTCCTGTGTGTTAAGTGCTAGCTGTGCGATGCATTTCTGTCTCTGCAGTTGTCAAGAACTTGATCTTACTTTTGTTTGCACTCCTTCTATCTGTTTAGGGGCATAAACCACATGATACCATTGCCAACCTATATCCAAATTGTTCATTTCAGAGGTAAACACAACCTGTCACACATGTCAGTGATGTCAGATCATCATTTTGAATTTGAACATCTGGCCAGAGTGGTCTAAATTTTTAGCTTGTTGGTTTTAGAAAAAGTTTAAAAATTGAAGAGGAAGAGACTGGTTTCTCAAGGAGCTTTTAACCAATTTCACACGGGTCAAAGAAAATTAGTAAGAGTTTATACAGTAATACTGGCTTTTAAAGAAATGAGACAATGCAAGATCTTTTATGAGACATTACGCAGTAAACAATCACCTTGGTAGCCGAGTAACGGCACTATTAACAGGAAGCAAAGCTTTCTTTATTGCAAAAAACCTGTTCCTTTATGGCTACCTGGGTGCAGTTAGAAAAACAACATTAAACACAACTGGCATCAACTTGGCCACCGAGGAACTGCGCTCTGTTATTGCTTCGGCAAAAATGCTCAACCAAAATAACTCATCTCATGCCTAGTAGACCAAAAAAAAAATGTTATACATAAAACTAGAGCTAAAACATTAACATCAACAAAAAATTGAATCTAATTGTTTTGATAATTGATTTTTTCTAGCCATTTTTCAAGGAAAAAGCCAACTGTTCATTATTTTTGTTAATTTTGTTTGTCATACAAAAGCAAATTTTAAACAATGCCAGCATGAATTCTGGAAAATTTTGATGGACTTCATAGACTTTTTTTAACATTGTTTTGGACTAAGTGATTAAAAGATTGAATACATTTTAAAAAATATATTAATTGGCCATGAAAATAATCATTATTTGCCGTAATACACTTCTTTATTTAATCCTTTATCAATGTTTTAACTGTACATCAGCTCTCTGTGTGTCTCTTTTTCTAGCAAATCTCATAGTGGTTTCATTTTATTTACTTGTACTGTTAGTGGAGAGGAGAAGAGTTAGAAGATAAGGCAGAGAAAGATAAACAAAGGAAGCAGGAAAGAGGCCAGACCAGGGTGAGAGGCTTAGAGAAGTACTTTAGCCATGGGGGAGACTGGATATTGACTCGACAAGCCCTCTCTATTCTTCACTGCACTGTGTCTCTTCTCTATTTTTCCACCCTCTTCTTTCTCTTACCTTCCCTACCCACTACATATTTTAAAATCCTTTCTCTTCCCGTCATTCATCCATCACCAAAACCTCCCTTGGCTATCAACCTTCCACTGAGGGTGCAAGGTCTATTTCTCACAGGCCCCCCCCTCATCAAAAGCCTATTCAGTACAAATGCACCTTGTGTCCATTTACAGGCTAACAGAGGAATTGGTGAAATATGTTGGCTTGTGGAAACCTGAACTTTTTTATCTCTGCAAGCCTTTAACAGGTACTGCACACATGAAAACACACAAACACACACATACACTCACACATAAACCATCACACACAAGAATCCATACAGGCTTATGTACACACCCATATACACACACAAACACACATAAAGAACATATACTTCCTAACTCCTCTTTTTTCCTTTCGCTCAAAAGAACCACTGAAGGCCCTGACCTCACCTTTGTATAGCTTTCTAAAGCACTTTCACTTTACTCTGCCTCTCGCTGCTTCTCCTTTTTCTTCCAGTCTCCACCAAACACTTGCTGTATACCTTTCATTAGAACAGCTTGTATTACATTATTGAATGGCTGCCCTTGTCAGCGATTCTCGTTGGTAAAAGTCAAATGCCGCTAATACAAAATAGATATCCAATACTGAATGTTTTTTTCCTAATTAACAAGCTCCTCAGGGCCCTGTTTTGTTTTGTACTAACTGATAGATGATTTGATTAATACTTGAAAAAAAAAATCAGCAATTCACCAAGGAAGAACGTTGGTTTTCAGGTCCAAAATACGTAAATAAAATAACGGAATAAGAACCTCGCTGACGGCCACTGAGGTAGAACTGAGTCTACCCGACAGTAATTCCTGCCAAGTGCTGGGAGTGATCTGTTTAACTGAGGCGATAAGCTTCTTCTAGCCTCTAACAGTGAATATAAATGTGTTTTTTATTCGCAGCACACAATATTCAGTTTTGACAGTAATGATACCAAGCAAATTTCTACTTTAAAAACAATTGTCCCTTTTTTTGCTTTCTCTGAATTCTAAACTCTTTATCCTTTTTCATTGCAAAGTGGTGATAAACAATAGGCTTGTTTCTTTACTTAACTCAGGCTCACAATATGATCCAATTATGAACATTTCAAGTCAATATCAAATCTATTAATTCAGATTTTATTGCCCTCATGAATTATTTGGATGGTTTTAGAGGGTATAACTTTGAGTGTCTCTGTCTCTCTGCAGCATGTAAAGGAAGAACAAATGCAGTTGTGGTTTGGTCAGTGTAACAAACAGCAAACACTTCAGTAAAAAAAAATGCATGAAAGAGAAGTGTTGGACAGAAAAGACAGAAAATTAAAAACATATTTAAATATTTCACATAGCAGTGCTTTGCCTTTACAATAAATTGTTATTGGAGCTGAAACTGTATCAGCTGCTGTTATTGATGCAAACCAATCAACTCCTGCTTTAAATGAAAAGACTCTCACCAGTGACAGGACTGCTTTGTTATCTGTGCAGATTTAGTCACTAAAGTTAGCAACTGTACAAGCGTATAATATATCATCAATATGTGGATGTTAACCACATTTTTCTGTAATCCCATGATACAAAAATCGTCCTTAGAAGAAGTACAGGTTAATTACTGCAAATCATTCTATAGTATTCAATAAATATATTCCAGTTTAAATCCATGTTCAACTGTTATGGACTTAATAAAGACATGATATGCAGGAATGGTCCATTACTATTTGCTGATAACATTTGAACGCTGCCTTTCCCTCCAAAAGAAACTAAAGCACTTATCAAGTAAACTTGAGAATGAAATGAAGAGAGAGAGCAGATGGAATCAGAATAAAGCAACTGTACACCTTATTTTCTTATGTTTCAAGACAGTTTTCATTCTAAAATAACCATTGCAAACAGCAAAATTGAAAAACAAATAAAAAGAAAATACAGACACAGAACAGAGCTTTGGTGGATAAATACAACACGTCACACATCTAGTGGGTCATATTTGATGATTGAGAAGATCACTTTTGTAGGGAGTCAATACATTATTTTTTTAATAAATCCAATATATTCTGCCTTTAAACACACATATTAAAAAATAGAAATTTTCAAGGGAATAGTCTGTGATTTCATTTTAAAACCACAACAGTGGCAGTGAAAGAACTACTCCCCCCCACCAAAAAAATCTGTGGCCGTCTAAATTCCTCAGAGTTAGCAGCAAATGAAACAACCCCACTTTATAGTCCTTGTCAAGGGTTGGAACCTTAAACCTACGAGTGCACCACAGGTGAATACTTGGATCAGGTACATGTTGAAAACTAAACAAACACTGCACCTTGGAAAACCACTTGAGACAAAAACCATATTGAACCATGTCTTTTTCATTTCAGCAAGAGAGTGTCTAACAATCGATGTTCTACCTACAGTAAACTACTGCTTTAACCTTCACACTATCATGGCTTACACCTTGTCTTCTAAATCATTTAGATGGCCTCATTCAGCACACAGCTTCTCCCTAGCCACCATGCCTCCCAGTCACTGGTGTAAATGAGAGTTTGATGTAAACAAACTTTCTAGGTACACAGGGTGAAATATGGCAGGTTAGGCCTAGGGTAGCTTGACAAAACACAGAGGCAGTATACCCTGTGGGTGTGTAAGACTCCAGCTCAACCAAAAATTAAAATGCAAAAATGAAGGTGAAAAGCAATATACAGTAGTTAGGGTTTATTAAAATGCACAGCGGTGTAGTGAGATAGGTTTGGGCACAGGAGAACAAGTTAGATTGGTTTTTCAGATGTTTTTAAGGGAGATATTCAGACACAATTGAGTGGAGTGCATAACACCTTGAGCTAATTCGAGGACGACACTTGAAGCACGTCTCACCGCTGAAATAAGGCTTGTAAATGCACAGCTCAGAGCAGAGAAAGGAGAAGTGGATGCATTATACCACGTCTGCTTGCAGGGCAATTCATAAAATTATGGCACTATCTTGTAGAAATGGTTGGGGGGGAATACTTAATAAATGTGAAATTACACAGCGATGGTTCTCAAAAGAGCAACTATTAGGGCTTGACCTCGCATTAATTGTGTGCTTTGATTTATGAGCACACATGTGAACACATGTTCTCACACTGCATATTATGCATGTTTGTATGCATGTTAATTCACTTCATCTTTATATGTACACAAACAGGCACATGCTTAAAATAACATGCATGTAGGCGTTGTGCATTTGAAAAAACAGTTGACCTTACTGTACCTTGTCTTTTTTAAACAGTAGTGTGGAGTAAAACTGAACAATTCTTGAGGAAAATACCAACATCGATGTATGTAACGATTTTATAAGGATGCCTCAGATGTTTTTTCTGACTTTCCATTCAGCCTTAAAAAATATTAATGAATTTAAAAACGTAAGACTTTTATGCTGTTGTAATGAATGTTCGTTGTTTATCTTGCCAACCCCTAGATCACCCATTCAGGATGGCCATTCTCTGAGCCAACAACAGAACACACTAAACAGAATATGAGAGGTTACTCTGAAGTTAAGCTTTTTTATTACACACAATATGCATCACATTTTTTTTTAATTGGACATCTGTTGCACTAAGTTTCACATTGGATATTTTTTGTTATATTGAAGTCCTATAAAACCTTAATGAAAGGATTCCTTCATTGATAGTTGAATTGTTGGTTTTGTACTAAGCACTGACTGCCTCCTTGGCAGAGGCATTTTCTTCATTTTTCAGCCAAAACCTGGTCTAAACTGAGGCGCAAATGTAAAAACAGCCGGGAATGTAAGATTGGCACTTGGCCAACATGCTCACACACTTCTCTACAATCAAACACACCTTTCTTTCCGTTTTTGC
>JAQNCA010000002.1:13879997-13910428 GCA_029783725.1 Acanthurus tractus | reverse complement strand
GTGAGCAGGAACACAGGTGGAGTGAATCTGGCCTAATTGCACTGCTGGAGTGGAGGCAGACTGAAACTGTGACAATACAAATCGAAGGACCTGGAAAAAAATCTTTGCAGTCTCATCTGGCATCACATTAACAGGAAATAATTCTCTGAAATGTGCTGTGCTAATTGTCACAGACACGTGTGATTATGAGAGTGTATTGACCAAATGGAGCCCACGCTACAACTGTTTGTCAGTCTATCCATCTGTCACAATGGTGTGTGGCCAATTTGTTTTTACGCTCAACAAGTGCATTTTGAAAAGAGCTTTGAAACAATGACTAATGATGCCTTCAGGTACTGCTGTCAACTTCTCTCTCAGTATTAAAATGACATCACATATCTATCTGTTGGATCACACTTGCATGCCAAGTGTTGTGTCTGTTGTGTAATTTAACAGAAGCTTTCAGATCAATTAGAAATACAGTTTGACCTCTGCAGACCAGCAGTACAAATTCAGGCCTGCTGTGTCAAAGCTGACTCACTGTCTGACATTTAACAATTTTTAATAATTAACAGTTAAATTGAAATCTGTTTGCCAGCGAGATTGAATCAGTTTAACCCACGATCTAAACCAACAGTGAAACATTATGCTCCCTCTTCATAAACCATCCTTTCTAACTTATTTCTGCCATAAAGATCTGCCTTTCAACTTGTGTCAACTTGAGCAATTAATTGATCTTACATATTTTTAATCCTGTGAAAAAGCAGAGTTTCTCAAAAGGATGACTGCCATTTAATTTGCTCATCATTGCTCCTGACTCCTAATATTTATACAAGTACAAAGCAGAGTGTGTCTGTACCTAATATTCCCCCAGAGAAAGAAGTGAATACATTCCCAGTCCACCACAACTTCTCTGAGGTTTTCCTCTGTTAATTCTATCTTTGCCCTCACAGTATATATGACAGTCCCTGCACAATTAGGATTTGATTCACGTCAACGCTTCCCTTTTCAAAATACTAACATTATTTATTTATTACGGGATTGCAAAAGCATAACCTGTGTGAGCCGAGCCACTCATTTATATCAATTATAAGTTTGTTAATACATTGAAAATAGAGATAATCACACTCTTTGAATTAATTTGAATATAATCTTTGACACCTAAATTGGGAGAGGAAAAAAGTTCTGCTTTAAATGCAAAGATCACATTCAAATCAGAATTGAGTCGATCTGAGGTCCTCTGAAAGTCTCGCACGATGGAGAGTGATCATTGTGTCTTTTGAGACCGCCATCGTGCTGCACTGGTCCACATATTATCACAATGAAAACAGCATTTGGATTGACTGATAGATTATCCTCGTGCACTCACCTGTAAAGGAGTCCATCCTTTATCCCCGAGCCTCAGACCAATTTTTTGACGTGTGGAAAGGGGCAATTGAATTAGCCCCACCCTCTCTGGCCCATAGTGAGAGAGCTGGGACTGGATTCCATTACATAAACTCTATCTAACCCAGACTGCGGCCTATCTAAACCTCATATCCCTGACAACACTCCATACATCAGCCACAGGCTAATACTCTCTAATAGGCAGGGGCCTCACCCACAGATATGCCATATAATCTGTCTCTCTTTCTAACTCACAAAGGCTACTGTTTGTTTGCCTCCTCTCTCTAAAACTTGGATATTTCTGCTTGCATAATCTCACCACTTCAGTTCACTCTCCAACTTATTGCTTTCCATTGCTATTTTCTGTCACTTGGTGCTTTGCAGTCATCACTATTATGAAACAGTAAATTTCCTATTATCAATGATTAATGGATGTTTGTTTTAAGGGGGTTGTTTTCTTGTAACCCATCTGTCTACTCATACTATTCAAATCATGTCATTTTTTCCCCCATTGTTCATGCAAATTAGTTCAACAATCAAACCTGAATGTTTTTCTGTAATTGATCAAAATGTGTCCATAGCACCAGCATGCATGCCTGGTCAGGTTTGCAGTCTTCGATCAAATCAGTTGCTCATTCAAATCAAGGTTTTGCAAATTTTAGATTATATTATTTCTGCAAAGTTTTTACATGATTTCAAAGCAGCACATGTTTTTCAAAGGTGGCCCAAAGGACATCCAGTGGGTCCCCGGTAAACTATGTGTCATATGGACTTCTCAATGAATATGTACATGTACAGTGTGCCTGGACACCTGTACAGAGTAAGAATAGAGCGGGCGCAAGTTTTTTCTTTTTCATCATCCATATCCAGTCATGGATCGAGTTGGTATCTTGCAATGAGATATGGTGAAAAAAAATGGATTGTGTGTGAGTCCAGCTACTTGAACTATTCGAGATCTGTCTTCAGTGTGGAGATGCCATCCAAGAAAAGTGATATCACCAGCTGTGGCAGTCAGATAAAAATCAAATGGTCCTCCTTTAAGGAACACAGAGGGACATGGCAGTGATGATCAGACCTGCAGGCGATGCCAAAAAACAATTCACAGATCTCTGCATGGATGCAAGGAGTGATAAGTTGTCACTTTTAGAAAACCCAGCACATTTATTTTTCAACACAGTCCACTTGAGGCTATCCCATATTTAGTTAAGCAGTTCTGGAGCATCCTTTTTTTGTAAAAGTGGGTGTCTTGAGTTTCAAGAAGTTGGTCCACAGGAGCAATGATGTTTTTATCTCCATCAAAATGGCAACCGCTAAGCTCCCTCTTCATCCTGAGGGAGGGTTAGTGGGCTTAGGACGTCAGATCAGGTAAATAGGGCAGGTGAGGGCAAAATTCAAATTTCTTGAATGACTGCAGGAGGGCCAATGTTGTCCATTTTCTAAAACTTGAAATTTTTCAATTTACCGAAACAGAAATTCCACAAAACTTAATGCATAATCAAAGAGTTGAACTGTCCATGCATGTATATTTCACATTGTTGCCACTTTCCAGCAGAAGAATAAATAGAAATAACATAAAACAAAAAAAATACAAGAAGTTTGAAGGTGCTAAGAGCTGCTGCTAGATAACTGTTGCAACACTTAGTTTCAGATGGTGTTTTTTTTATAAGAAAACCAACAAACAAGTTCCATCAAAATCAACCATGTTAAAGATAAGTCTGAAATCTCTTTGGCAGATATCTCTAAAACTCAGCAACCCAAATCTAAACAATTTAGATGACAGTAGAAGTGGGAGGAATAATACTGTTATTTTGATTTGGGGGGTGAACTTTTCTTTAAGTAACAAATTTTAACTCGATAGTAAAATCTAATTACGGTTTGCTAAAAGCAGCAAATACTCGTCACTATAAGCTCATTCAAAAAAAAAAAAAAGAGTAACAATAGAGGGAACTGAACTGAAGAAAGGCGTGTTTCTTTTGGTGCTTTTGACTTCAGATTCTCCCCAGTGAAAGAATTAAAGAATTAGCACCTGGTTTCCATTTTTTAAATAAAAAAAGAGGTGCTGTGGAAAATCTGTGTATATTTCTCATTGCATATTATCCACAGATCTGCAGTAGCATCAGATCATTTTAAAACATGCCCAGCCTTACATCAAATAAACATTAGACCTCTGCTGTGTGTCTGAGGTTAAATGAAAAATACATATGATTGGATTTATGGGGATTCTTCTCTTCTAACATACTTGTACATACACCCTTATCCATTACATATAACACTTAAGGCATTTCAGATTTGTACATACCACTTTTTTCTGCCCTCAGCCACCTCTTTTCTTTCCTGCACCTTTTTTCTTCTTCTCTTTTTTTGTATTCCTCCCCCTCCCCTCTCTCTCCTTTCTTCTCTTCTCTCTTCTCTCTCTCTTCTGTTTTCATCCAATTTTACATTTTCTCCCTCTCTCCCTCTCTTTCTCTCTCCCTGTCTCTCTCTCTCTCTTTTGCTCTAGAACATCAAAAGGCTGTGTCAGTACCAAAGCTCAGCTCAAAAGTGGAGCGGTTGACCTTGGATGCTCACTAACAATCCAGGAGAAAGGGAGAGAGAGAGCGATAGACAGAAAGAGAAACAGACGAGGAAGGGGAGAACGAGGAGGAGAGAGAAAGGTATCACATACGTTCAGGAATACTAACCAAGTCAAAGACAGGAATCCATGAGGCTCACATGCAGAGAGAACTACAGTGAACACAGATCTGACAAAGACAGTCAAATCTGACAGCAAATGTCATTCGGGTATTTATTTAGCTTGAATAATATACTTATCATTTCCACTGATATCAAAATAGTAAAAACTGCCTTTTTGATTATCATATTAATGCAGCCAAAAAGCCACTTCACATTTAACAATTACAAAGATGCTTCTTTTTAAATATAAACCTTCGCAGTGTAACAAGCAATTTGCCTTGTTGTGAGTGTTTAAATGCGGAGGGCAGAGGGCCAAATACAAATGAGAACATATCAAATAAATAAAAACAAATCTTTATTTGTAGTCACAAAATAAACAGTTCTTTGTTAAGTATTTATCCCTTTTAAAATTTTGAAAGTGTTACCGTTTTACTTACAGCCCTGACTTTAGGTTAATAAAATAAGCACAACAGAATAGAACTCAAAACAAACCTGTGAAAATATTCAGAGGGTAGGTTAAGCTGGTAGACATGTCCAAATGTCTCCGAGTTCAAGCCAAAGATTTCACCTGACACATCAACAGCCTTGTAATGAAAAAACTGTGTATGCTTGCATCTGTCTTGCATCATTAAAAAGTAATACACACATAACTGCATCCACCCTTACGTACACTCACACCTACACACAAAAAATGTATTTTTTACAGCCTAGCGTGTGTTATATTAATGGATGCACAGAAAACACAGTCATGTACCGAAATATTCCTGAATCATAAATAATTCATTCTTTTACATTAACGAGTCAAAGTACTCTGTCACAAAGTGTTCTGCAATATATATGAGAAAGCAGCTAAAAGTTGAACAAAATGAAAATAATCAGCTACAAGGAAAAATTATATTGGCTAACACAAACCTTTTTCCAATTCTGTTGAAACTTGTCTTGGACGAATCCTGTGGGAATATTTCGGTCATTTTTTTGCAGGTAAGAGCACGTTTGCATGCACAACTCTAGTTTACCCTCCACTTCTGTAAGGAGATTAATAGAGAAGAACCAAACTTTTCCACACTTTTATTATGATTATGAGTGACAGATGCATCAGAAAAAGCCACCATCAGGACAAGAGATAAAAAGGATCCATGGACGGAGAAGTCTGCATGATCCTTTTATATCTCGCTTTGAAGAAGACATTGTTTTCCCATCTTCTCTTCTCCTTCCTTCCTCTTTTCTCCTCCCACTGATGTCAGTGACTCCTCATCGGGGACTACATTAAAACTCAATCAATTACACACACACACACACACACACACGCACACACTCATGCACATGCACATACACACACACACACACACCTACCAACAACTGTCTCGCTATGTCATCCCTGGGCTTAATGCCAGCCTCTCTCTCTCTGTGCAGTCTTGTCCTCATCTCTCTCATTGTGATCCTCTGGCCTTGTTGGCCTTGGCATTCAATTTAGCTGTCATCCAGATGCATCCCTCCCTTACACACACACACACACAACAACAACACACACACACGCACACTCGCCACTCACACACAGATGGATTTCCTGTCAGGACAGTTTGAGACCAATCAGACTGTGGTATTGGAGCATGCCACGATGAGGCTAAAGGCCATCAAGGGATCCCCCACACAATGAAGTGCTCCCTTTAATCCTCGACACATACAATAACACCCAGATGAAAAGACACACAATCACACACACACACACACATATATGCAGGCATGCCAAAAGTCATATACATTACCAAACACAAAAAAGGACAGAAATACATGCAAAGTCAACTTCAATAACATTGCACTCATCACTAGTTCTATTAAATTTGAATGCATTCAACATGAATGTGAATGTATTAGAAATGCTAACATGCCTTCAGGCACCATCAGGGTGTCACACAATATGGCCTAAGCTCAGGTTCTGAACTGTGTCTACTAATTTTCCAGGAGATCAGCAGAGCCGGACAGAGAGCAGAGAGAAAGGAAGAGCAGTGACAAGAGATAGAGAGAATGACAGAGACCCCAAAATGACTGACACAGGAAAAGGAAGAGGGACAGACACAAAAAAGAGAAGGTTGTTGAGGAAAAAGTCAATAGAAACAGAGAGAGAGCCGAACCAGATGGAGGCGTGATGATGGGATGTGCTAGAGGGGAAGTTAGAGAGGATGGAGGAGGAAGAGTTGACAGTACAGAGAAGGAAAAGGAGGAAGAGAGAAGATGACACTACACAAAGAAGAGGTGGATCTCGTGTATGCATGGACAGCTCTCGTGATTGTAAGGAGGAGTTCGCTGAATAATAGATTTAAGGCTTCTTCAGCTTTGTAACAGAATAATTCATCTTTCAATAGAGTGCAACATATCAAGACGGTAAATTCATATGCATACTAAACTCAATATTTTTATATGTTAGGCAAATTATTTAAGTACCCCCAACTACAATTTAATGTCAAATCAAATGGTGTCAAATTTGCTACCTACGAGCACATTTTCAGAATAAAGGAAGAAAGTAAGAGAGGAAGACAAAGTAATCCCTGCAGCTTAAATCCCAGTGAGCAAACCAAGCAGCAGTTACGAGACTTTTAAAAACTCCATGCAGAAAACCATCTCCGCAATATCCATGAGGTAAAATATAAAGCTGTCCAGGGCAACACTTTTGCCAAAGGAAACAGTCAAATGCAAAAATCTATCTAAAAACTGAGGAATTTACAGTGTTTGATAACATGAAAGCCAAGTCCCCTGCAGCAGACACAGCTACATTTACATTAGCATGCCTGCAGAAAGACGTTGAACCTTACATGCTTGATGAAACTTGAAGCGAGATGTAAACAGCTTCCTCGACATCTTCATTTAAATAATGAGCTTGTTGGAGGTGGAAGGTGGAGAAAGTTGTTGTTGGATGTATCTCTTTAAGTATCTTTGTTGGCCTTTAGCATTTTTACAAGCATCAGCCTACGCTCAGCCTCTGGCTGCATCTGAAATTCCTTAAAAATAAAAATCTATATAAATTGTATAACATTTACTGGAGAAGTTGTGAACAAGCACTACGGAAGTGACAAAACCAAATATACATAAACCAAAAACATGTTTACTAACAAAGCAAAGGATTTGGGGATGTCTCTATGAGGTTTTCTTGGTTAAATCCCACAATATATCTGTGAAATATTCACTTAAAAATAATTAGTATAATTCATAAATCAATCCAAACATGTAGGACAGCTGAACAGAATTAAGATAAAAGCCTTCATAATCATGTTACATTAACGATTTCCTTTTGTAAATTCTGGTATCTTGGAGGGAGAGAAGTGGGTAAGTGAATATCAATGTGAGATATCTGTTGCAGCAAGGTTTCCAAAGAATGTGGATGGCCTCTCCTTATAAAGAACGAAGCACTGAATTTCAAATTTGTTTCTAACCAGCTGCAGCACTTAAGAAGAGTAGTCACCCTGCAATACTGAAACAGTTCTTTTTTTTCACCTTCAGCATCTCTGCTCACATAACTTGCCAGCTTGAGCTGTCAGTGCAAATATCATTAATTGAGACTGCTTGCTGCTATTTACTTGTTTGTGCTGCTTCGTGGTTCACCAGCTCCTAATACTGTGCAGCAGAAAATGGTTTCAGGTATGTAACAGAGCGCAATGGGGCATTTTTACAGCCCCCCCCTGGAAAGTAGCTGGTTAGATTGGAAATAGATGAGACTTCATATACCCTAGGTGATATCTAAACATTAAAAGTGCCTTGTTACTGATCCTACTACAGTAAACTAGCCTGGGAAAATCCAGATAGAAATATAGAAGGTGAAATTGAGACAGATATATACGTAAATGCACACTGATGAGAAATGGCACTTTCAATGATTTCAACACTTCAAACTTTAATGAACCTGACAACTCAGAGAAAAACACAGAGCAGACAGCAGCTCAGGAAATCAAATATACCAGCATGACACAGTGCGACAGTATATCTGTATCCTCCTAACTAAATTGTATGTTAATCTTTGATCCCACTGTGCTGTACACTCTAAAGTGCATCCAGTATATACAAAGTATATCAACCCATCAATGTCTGACCATCTCAGCCTTAAGTACCTATTGCTGAAAAATCCTTACAATGTTAACAAGCTGTTTTGGTTTAAAAAAAAAAACATGTACATTATTAACAGGCACACATTTTGCAATAACCTCTGGCTTTTTTTACCAGAGAAAGTTAGAGGCAGAAGAAAACAGATTGTCATAGTTTCTTCCATGAAACTAAGATTTCACCTCCACACAAACACCTAATATAGAGTTCTACAGGCCCGTAATGATGCGGTTTTTCTAAACCACTTATATAAATTTGCGGGAGCTGTTACTACTTCATTATGTGAGGTTAAACAATATTTTGTTATTATTTTTTAACTTTAACTTGGTTTCACTGCACCCACTTTTTTTTTACGTTGGCCAGATGCTAAGATGTCCCCTCTTGTTGGCCTTTTCACTTATTTTATTTTCTCAACTTAACATTGTTTTTTTCAATCTTCTTTCTTTATCCGCCCTCCACACCTTTCTCCCCTCTCCTTCCTCTGGCTCGGCAGCTCTAATTAAGTGAGCTGACTAGCTGACATTTGCTGTTAAATGAGTCTCGTGTCCTTCTCCTTCTATTAGATCTTTATGTGTGTGCATGCGTACCTGTGTGTGCTGGTTTTTTGTCTGTGTTCCCAATTTTGCGTGTGCATGTAGATATACATGCATAAATGTATACGATATGTATAAATCTCTTTCATGTTTCTCTTCTGCGGCGTGTATAATATTTGCTTGCATGTACTCGTCTTGCCCTGGGTGCAGGCCAGAGGTGCTGATTGCAAGTTGACCGTGGGGCTATTTTAAGGCCCAGTTTAATTTGTGGTGATTGATTGTGATAATTAATTTGCCGTAGGTAGATGATTGTGGTAATTAATTCGCTGCAGCTTGATGATTAAGGGTTGGTGGTGTCCCGTTGTGATCAGCACTGTTTGGCCGATTAGCTCCTTTGCTGCCACATTCATTTATTGTTAGCAAACACCCCTGTTCACAGCTGTAGATGGGGCCCTTAGTCTCCCAAAGAATTTGACCTCAACAGGAAAACTTTAGGCTAACTATGTTCAGAGTTAATGTGCATTTAACTCTGGTCCCTACAAATAAGAAACTAAACACACAAACTGTACTTTAAGCATATCTAATCTAAACACACTTTACTCAAAAGCTGGAACACTTAGATAAAATGAACACTGGGAGTAAAATATGTTTTAATATGTTTTCCATAAAGCCTTATTTATATTCTCTCAGTATGTTCTATTCCTATACTATACTGTGGACTTTTAGAGATCTGCACAGTGAGATAGTGGAAATATTGCTATTTCTATCCTTCATTTGCCTGGTATTCCCCATAGCCTCTGCAGGATTGGTGAGGTGGAGAGCTACTTCATCCAACCAAATGAGACTTGCTGCTCAAATGAGAACGAATGGCTTTTCTAACAGCGATATTATTAAACACACAGCACGGGTGTTTCAAGCGCATTAGTGGGACTGATATCAAGTTGTTCGGCTGACTGGCGGAAACAATGAACTCTGGCTAACGTTATTAATCGGAATCATAAATCTATTTCTAATCTGGTCTATCAAATAATGAGGTAAGGGAAACCAAGCAAGGTTTTCCATTAAACTGTAGAATGCCACACAATAGCATAGATGTACACAGACACACACTTACGCACACAGTCACACATCATACAAAAAGATCGAGTGAATTGGAAAGCAAAATGGAAAACAGTAGAGGAAGAATAGTTTCTTTTGACATCTTTATGCAAGAAATTCATTTATGCATGGCCAAAGATGGACTCGGGTTTATTGGTTTCTTTATTCCGAAATGGAGTGCAGTGCAGAGCAAAGGATAAAAAAGGAGAGAGAGAGGGACGTCTCCATTTGCATCGGGAAATAGGGTGAGGCGTATTTAAAATGTCTAATGAAATTAGAGCAGGGGGTTTTGATTATCAGTCTTTTCTGGCTCCAAGGAAAACATCTTCGACAACAAATGAATCATTAGCAAGAGGGGCAAAAAAACAATTTACCAGACTAACAAGCACTGCAACACTCATAAGAGAAAGAGTGCATTGACAAGCACCACTACTGCTGCATGCTTGGGGTTTGTACTTCTGTGTGTTTGACTAGTCCCAATCTGTGTGAGCTCTCAAGCTGATACAGTTGAATGCATATCCAAATGAGGCCTACATATGAGTGTATGCACTGCATGTGTGTGTGCGTGTTCAGTATAAAACATTATGCAGGAATTCTGCTGATCCAATTCATCTTTTTTAATAGTGTATCTATGCAATTGTAAAAGTTCTATATATTTTTAAGTCAATTTAAATTGTTTTTGTGTCCAGAAATTCTGAACTAATAAACATGACTTGTTCTGACTTCAAGACTTTTGACTTAAAATGAGTTGAATTAATGTACGCTGAGAGTTTACCTAATTAAATTGATTTTTGAAAGGCAGGCAATTTTTGGAAGTTTGCAGAAAGCTTGCATAATGGAAAGTTGCTGTGTGTCTTCAAAACATGTCACGAAAATTAATGGCAGTTTGTTTCATATTTGATAAAAATGCTAATTATGATGAATTCAGTCCCTACTCTCCATATTGGAAATCCAAAGAAGGTCTCAGAGAGCGGCCTCCCATGTTGAAGCAATATGGTTTGAAAGAGAACAGCTACGAGTGTAAGTTCTTATGTCAAAAAAATGACAGAGTGTGAATAGCACCCACATTTTTACAAATGATTACTGCTCCAAATAGGAGTTAAAGCTATTAATTCAAGTAATATTCAGTTGACTTTTCTTTTCCTTATGTTTTTAGGTAAAGTCAGCCTTGAAGAGTTAACAGGTGAAAGAACCAATGGGATAAATCTGTGCAGCAGCGAATTTCAGTTTTTGAAACATCCTCTATTAAAGCCGAATGAAAGTTCATTGGTAATTCAAGTGGAAACTGTAAATTGTGGGTCATCCAGTTCTCCCTTAATTATTCCAGATTTAAAACTGCACATAAAATTCAAAAACTGAAACAAGGAACAAATGTAAATTTCACTTTGTCCTCCTATCAAATACTTTCAAAGCACATATATTGTGTTTACCTGTCTTTCTGTACAGAAGAGCATTTAAAGTATAGAGTTATCCAGTCTGGTCTCCTGCTCTAGAATAGTGTGCTAAACCATTCACAAACATAACTAAGATAAGTGATCGACAGTCTTCTTATTTTAAAAAGTTCACACCATTAACTACTGAATGACTTAATTTAAAAAAAATCTTACAGTCTCCAGCTTGTATGCTAATAACAAAACGAGCTGGTGCTCCGCTGTGTTATTAAAGTTGTGTGGCTGCAGCCGTGGAGAGCTACTACTCTGCTGCACTGTTTGCTCCGGGGGAAAGCCAACGTTGTATATGACTCTGAGAAGGGTTTTTGAGGTAAAGCAGAGTGGAGCATAGAGTTGTTTTCTTTATCAGAGTTGTTTGAGGCTTCAGTGTGTGTCGGTCAGCCAGTCTTGTTTGTTACTGCTGATCACTGTGTCCATGTGCTGCACTGCCCTTGTGCACAAATCAATTATTTTACCCACCGTTGTTAGTCAATATCATATTTGCTACCTTCATGAGTTCCTCACCAGAATTACAAGTTGGGCCTGCATACGAAACCGACTCTGTATTAGCATTTTATTTGAGTGAACTTTATGCGCAAATGCCATTTGCCTTTGTTTCGTAGTAAAGGTTTTCACCGATTCAAGTGAAAAATGTCAGATTATACAGACACACATGCACACACGACGCCTGTGACTTGATGAGGTTGTTATGATTAATAGGGGTGAAAATCACTTGCAATTTAAGAGGCCCATTTGACTCCCCTAACTGCTTCAACACACAGATACCACATGCGGAGCGCTCAGCCCTTGGTGCTTAATGGAGCCCTCATATGGGTTATTGATCGGGCAGACCACAGCTAGATTAATTTATTCTACCAATCAAGTTTTAATTAATAGCGGGACACTCAAAGACCCCATTAAAAGCCATGGTCATTACTCACAGCTGGAACATAGAGGAAACCAATAATCAAAACATGGCTGATGCTCCCTTGTCCCATATCTGGAGCTTCAGCCAGTTGAACCAAGGACAGATGTGTAATATGTATTTCAAACAAAGTATTACAAAGAAAAAATAGGGTAATGTGAGAGCTCTAAAAAGCTCTTGTTCCAAAAAGAGAGAACAAAACAGACAACCATTACTAACTACTATCAACTCCTAACAAACCAAATCGCTAACCAAAACATATAAACAACAATAAGTAAACGGCATGCACTACAAATGGGTCATGATTTTTGGAATTCATGACAATCATTCATTTATATAACATTAATTGTTTGATATGATTATAATCTTGTCTAAAAAAAATATTTTAACATTTACCAACACATCATATTTCCTCAATATATATAGTTTTGAGGTATTACCAGGCTCCAGTGTAATGTGAGTGGCAAGCTGTTTCCAAACAAGGGCAGTAATATAGCTTTTGGTACAGTCTATCCATCTATCTGCCGGATGAAGCTACAGTATCAAAAGTCAACTGCAACTTTGCACAATCGAGGAGTGTGAAGCACTCAGCAGGGGAAGGGGTCCTGTTCACTGATTAACACCAGAAAAAGTAAGTTTGATGACTGACATGCACAACAAACAATGTCCCTCATCTCAAAGATGATACTTCACTGTCCTATCAAGACAAACATTACCAAAAAACCAAAGAAACTATATGACCATAATTGAAATGAGCTAAATGCTTGGTTGATAATGTCAAAAATGGTCTCTGACCACAACCACAGATTCATTGACAGCACTTAAAACTGAATAGCATGTAATGGTAACCTGTTATTACGTATACAATAACAGAGTGCTGTTCTGCAGAACAAAACCATGCTACTGCTAAAACCTGGCAAATGTGGTTTCCATTGATCTCTCTCTCTCTCTCTCTGTCTATATTTATATGTATAAGTGTGCATTTGTGCATGTGTGAGGGTGCGTGTGTGTGGGGTTGGGGCTCAAATAATGGTCCAGTATGTGACTAGCAATATTACATGAAATGCCCATTCCCATGCAGCTCATGCACGCATACTCTCAAATACAAGCACAAGCATAAACACAGTCGCAGAGGAACAAGTGAAAAGTGACAACGAAGGGCAGGATAGACATGATTCGGGGAAACAGACTGCAAAAAGGTTCAAATGTGAAAGCTGGAAGATTAGCCATACTGCATTCAGCAGGCAATAAATCTCTCATGTTGCTGCCCATGCTCACAATGATTATGCTAAAAGTGGATATCGGACCTCTCCCTGATGTGGGTGCCATTAGCAGGCAGGAAGTAAATACTTAGACACAAAGAGAGAGAGAGGAGAAGCTTCCTCTCGGTGAAATGGGTCCTTTAGTCATAAATGTGCATGGCAAGGAATAGGGGAAGAGAGGAAGCGAGGAGGGAGAACTTCACAATTAGCGTTCATAATGAGATCAGGGTTATCAGACGGCTCGCTGGTCACGGATGATGAAAAGAACACTAATTCAGTTTGTCTCTTCCACTGTTCCGCCAGCCCACGCTTCTTGCTAAGAGATGGAGAGAGAGAAAGAGGAAGGGTGGGGAAATGTCCACATTAAGAATAACTTCTATCAGACATGTGCTAAATTATCCCCACAGTGTAATTTCATTGGTTACTTTTATTACAATAACTGCAAGCTCAACAGAGCAGATGCCATCATTGTAATCTAATTTTTGGTCACTACTTGGTGTTTCCCTTTAAAATTAATCTGTTATTCTTTGTTAGTTTCATGCCATTTTTTGAAGAAAAAAAAACTGCCCAAATGATGTCAACACAAGTTTCTTGTTTTATTCTCTTGTTTCTGTCAACTCTCTCAATCTCCTGCTGCCTATAAATACCTCAAAGCCTGCCCTGGCTGCACCTCAGTTGGAGCTAAATGAGTGTAAACAGCCCTGACTGGGCAAAAGACGAATGAGTGGCATCACTGAGGGAGGAGGTCGGGAGATGGATGGAGACGCAGGCAAAGGAGGAGAAGACAGAAGAAGAGACGTCCACACACTCCTCTCTATAGAGTTCCTTGTGAAAAATGGCCTCAGCACAGCTCTACAAGCAAGACAGCAGACCCTACACATCCCAAAACACAGGCTGAATATACTAATGACTAGCACATATGCATGCAGACACACACACTCGCACACACACACAAACACAAAGGCAGACAGAGACATGTTTTTTGGACTTGAATATACTTTTATCAAATCCTGAGGTAGACAGGATATTGTTTGGGTGTATTTTCCTTTTCAGAGAGTTTTGTTGCCACGCCCTGCAGCCACAATCCCAGTCTTATCAATGCAACTCATCAATGAGCCCTAATTATTAAGACTGATTAGGAGACATCTCAGTGTGAAAGGACCTGAACACAATCAATCTATCACTAACGCACACACACACACACACGCACACACAAACGCAAAGGCAGACACTCAAACATAAACACACATGCAGACATACACACACACGCACCAATTCACACACAAACATACACGCACACTCAGGCTTCATCCATCACCCCCTGTGGCTGGTCTATCTGAGGTCTCAGTGATTAGTTGTCCTGCCCGGCTGAATTATGATGTTAATAAGTCACCATTAGTTCTCGTGTCCACACCCACTTCACACATGTAAGTGAAAGTGTGAGCACGCACACACACAAACGCACCACCATCACAAATCAATAAGTTATATGTTATATTTGGTCTGGACATAATGTGTAAAATAGAGTATATTACAAAAGCATTCACCTCTCATACTTCTCTTTTTTTTTCTCTCTTTTAAATCAAATGATTCATTGACACAAGTCACAAGTGGACGAATAAAAGCATGCAATCATTTCCTTTTCCATACTGACACAAAGCCCTTGACCTGAGGCAAAGTAAAGAACAAATGCTGCTGTCCATTGTGCTGAAACAACAGAGAAAGCCTAATGACACCAAATGCAAATATTTATTAGTTACATCAAATATTATGTCACACTTCTATTTTTGCATTCCATATTGTCCGAATCACCTGGGTGTACAATGGGTTTTAATTAGTTCTATTAATCTGTCAGAAGAAAAGAGAAAATTACAAGCATCTAGGTCTACTAACAGCAGGGAAGCCAACATAGCTCAAACCGCAAATACAAAGCTGTGAGTCTAAAGAATTACAGATACGAATCCAACTACTTTGTCTCAACAAGAACCCTGTGCAGCAGACTGACTGTTGCTAATGTCTCATCACAATAATCATCAGGAGCTTTCAAAGCAACATGCATGTCCTTTGATTGAGCAATGGGACAAACACAACATAAAACAAGAAAGATAGAATACTTAGAGGATGATTTTTTTGTAGTTTTTGATGTTTTGTAGTCTTGTTGACTCTATGAAGCTATTTTTTGTTAAAAAGGTCTTTCTCCTTGGTCTGATTCATAAAACTTCAACATTGACATCTACAGAAAAGCTGAGCGGAGCTTAACCTTTTGCATATTTCTTATATCACAAATAAATGCATTCATTTATATTAGGTTGAAATTAAATAGAAGCCTCAATCATTCATAATAGACCTTGATGATGATAGAAGTTTTATATGCAAGTGTAAACCCAGCTTTGATGATCATAACCTTTTCTGATGAGATAACATGTAATCATACATATATTCATTGAAGTAAATCAGCTCAGAGGAAGAAAAGTATTAAGTCACATTTCTGGCCAGAACATCTCAAAAACTTTAACTAAAATATAAAGAAAGTACAACAATATTTCTCTCATTGGCACTTAAACAACTTGGAAAGCCTGGCAAGTCACTTTTGATCATTTTAAGCGGGTGGTCTTGTCAAGATCAGGATTTCTCAAGACCAACTCGCTAAAACTCCAAAACAAATTAGGATGTCACACACGTGGACTTATTTTCACACTAGCGTCAGTAAACACCACTTTGTTTCAGAGTTATATGAATCTTTCACACAGAGAGAGCATTGAGCTGAGCATTGCTAAGGTAGCCAACATTTGACATACAGACACAGAGTCAGTGTTTTGAACAGAGTTGCAAAGAAAACTGCTGTAAAAGGCTATAAAATAGAATTTATTGTATATGAAGTCAGCCATATAGACTCTGATAATGAGAACAACAAAGTATAAGTAACAGTGGCCAAAGTCGAATTGCAACATCAGCTTAAATGCCGCAGAGACATATTCAACAGGTCGCAGAGAGCACTGTGGTAGGTCTCGCAATGGCACCGCAGCCAACACAAACAAAATACCATAAACATAAATGAAAAATAATAAAAATAGAGGACTTACAATCTGTTGTGTTGTATTCATCCACCTTATGTTACAACCTGGCAGAAGCTCATTTTCTGCAAACTCATCACCTCAGTTTTACCAATCTGACCTTAAATTCACACTTACCAGAACAACGTGTCTTGGCGAGGAGGAGGAGGGCACTCTGCAACGGCGGTATGCTTGAAAAGAACGTTTCTTAACAGCTTGGCCATCATGTGGTATTTTAGACTGGACGTGCTCCGGTGGTAACTTAGTTCACATTTACAGTGTATACAAATTACTTTTGTTTTGTCCAGAGAACCATCGGGCAAAACTTTAAAGCTAAACTTTCCGTTTTCAACTTTCCCCCACTTCCTGAAACTACGGGAGCTGGCAAGGCACGGACCGTGTGGCGTTAATCGCGCGTTAAAAAAATGAGTGCCGTTAAAAGGAGTTTAAGATAAAGCGTCATTAACGCGTTAACTTCGACAGCCCTACTTTTAAATCTTTTTTTTTTTTTTTTTAAACAAAGTCGCTTGTCACGGGATGCAAACTGACTGATGGCTGGTCGTGTTTCACATTCTCTTCAACTCTCCCCTTCCCTTATTTCAATATTGGCAGTACAACTTCAGAAATCTTGCCAGAAGAACAGAGGAGAAAGTGAAACCTTTCTTCAAAAGAGAATCATTGTATAAAAATAAACAAAAACACGAATAAATGAATGAATGAATAAAATATGCAAATATATCAAAATGAAGCGAAATAAATTAAATACATAAAATAGTTTTGAGAAATCCACTTCAAAATGAAATATGTCAATAAATAAAATAAAAATACACTATTAGAAATAATTAAAAAATAGAAAAAGATAAACGCTGTATTCTTTTCTGCCTGTAGAGCCCATAAATGCTACACACTAAATAAACTTAACCTTCAAACATAACATCTATATTGTGACCTGTGTGAATGACTAATTCATTGGTTGTATTTGTTCATAAACCCCTGTCCACATACATGTGTGTGTGTGTGAGATAGAGAGAGAGAGAGAAAGAGAGAGAGTGTCTGTGTAGTCTTTTGAAATCCATTAAAGATCTTTCATCACCAATGGGATGAACTTGGATGAATACCTACCGCCCAAGTCAATAATATTTTGGCCAGACATTGTTCCTCTCCACACCAGCTATACCTTCATTCTGGGTTAATCAATATCAGAGAGAAATACAGGGACAGAAACTGCAGGAAAAGATAGATCTGGCTATTAGGGGATCTAAAATATGCAGGTATGGCCCAGGTCTTATGACTAAATAATTGATTAGGATGGGTCGATGGTGATATGTATCATTGCCGTTTGATAAGCTATAGACTGATCTGAAGATAGCCGCAGAGAAAATCTATAGATTAGGGTAGGCTATTGATTTGCACATATCTTATGAAAGATTGAAGTGATGACAACTAAATGCGTGTCAGTGAGATGTAAAGGATAAAGAAATTCATCAGAATAAATAAATAGGAAATCTTCAGATGTCTCTCCCTGTTTGACCAAATTCTTATTTACCGCAAGGAAATCAGCTTTGTTTAAGCTTTTTATTGAGTCATACAGTAAAGATGCTTTCCTTAACTACATCAGATAAGATGGGCACCCAGGATGCTTTGCCTGAGCACATCCCTTTTTGTTTTGCTGATTAAAAATTTCAAAGTTGTCTACTATAAACAAAAGATCCAGTCTGTTGTAAAGTTTTGTCAGAAAAGTCTTCACATGAAAACTTTTCTCTTAGATTTAGGCTCAATTGATGAGTACAAGGTGCCTTTTTATGTGGATTGCCTCGATAATAGACACCACTACAGACACAACTTGAATTGCAACATGCTGCTTTTTAAGTGAAGATTAATGCAATTTATCTGGCTTTTCCTTACCTAAGGGTTATTACCTACCAAAGTGGTGCATGAAAAATATTACAGACAATATGTCCTCATGGTGGTTGTAGAAAGCAAATTGTAGCCAGGGCTTTGGGGCGACATCTGCTCTTGAGTGCTGCCATAATGACCGGCTTATAAAAGCTCTGTCCAAAAATTTGGCTCCATATTTGTAGAAGCAGAAAACAAGCCTTCTGCCATCTGGGAATCACAACAAGCACACACACACACGCTGCGTTAAAAATCATCTGAAGGGGTTCTTCAAACGACCATGAAACATACTGGGAAAGGCATGTGCTGCGGACAGATCTATTGCCTTTGGTTCTCATATTTGGCACCAAGGAGGAAAAAATGGACTAACTGTTCCCCTTGTCAGGCAATGTGCAACATTAAAGTATCTGTATTTGTGCATAATTTTCTCATCTGACATCAGACAAGCCTGTACTCCATTCTGTCCCTCTATCTTTCATACACACTCTCATGGGGAAGTTTCAACTCATCGGAGCGTGAATATGTTTGAGCAAGGTGTTGAAATTTCACCAAAGCTGGGAAGCCTGTGTGAAATGGGATTGTCACTCTAATGTAAGCTTGGATCACATTATAATGCTGTGCAATGCTAAAACATGGTTGGTAGGTTCAGCCGTGCACAGTTATGTACGTACATACAAAAACACATTGTAGGAAACACACACACACACAATTCTGAATTTTCCTTTTGTGCATTATGCTGCTTCAGTTTCTCTCCAGCACACAAAATTAGCTGAGGTTAATATCTGCACCTCAGCTAAGAAATAAAATGGGAGCATTGTGCATGTGTGTGTGTGTGCATGTGTGTGTGTGTAGAGGAGCACAGCAGGGTTAACCATTTTCTCCTCCTCTGTAACTTCATTTAAGAAATATAAAATGGCAGGCCATTAGGGCAAACGCATTCACCAGCCTCTTATTGAGAGATGCTTTTAGAACAATCTAATTCCCCACAAATTGTATGGCACTCCAACACTCCTCACACACACACACACACATATACACACACACACATGCACACATACATCCACACACAAACACACACACACACACACTCGTAAACCCTTCTCTAATCTTCCAAATATGACTGTAGCTCTGTGAGCGCAGTGAGGGCTGCAGGAGGAGGAGATGGGTGGCTCTGCGTTTCCACAGTGATAAAGTGGCACCTCAAACATGGCCGTCTGTTCACCCTGCCCTCTTATTAAACAGGAAAGAAAGAAAACAGGAAAGCAAGAGACCAACAGAGATTGCAAAACAGACAAATTTGAACTTCACACTAATTTTTTCTCTCTCTGTCTCTTCGCTAACAGCCTCCATGTTCTCACCTCTCTCTTCTCGGTGTGTGTGCTTCCATCTCTCTCCTCCCCTCCTCTTCTGTCTGAGTTATTAGCGATGAGAGGAAGTCATTCTCTGTGTGTGGTTATTAGTATTGATCTGAGTGCCGTTCAACAGCCGTTTCCTGCTGATTTCCTCTCGTTCGCCCTCCCTCCCTTCTTTTATTTTATACCCTTTAATGGCCCCCCCACGCCACCCACACTCATCCATCTTAGCTCTCTAGCTGCTCCACAGTGAAGTTTTAACATAGTGCTTTGTCTGCTGTGTCTGACTAATTTACTGGGCATTGTGGCCTTAATACTGCTACGCACACACAATCACACACACACAGTGACTGACCACATAAACAATAAATTTACATTCAAGCCCAGACCCGACTATTTTATTGACCAATAAAGATCACACACACACACACACACACACATGAACACATCCACTTCATTCCTGCTGTTTGCACACCATGCAGTCACTCTCACACTCACACACACAAACATGCATGTACACTCACAAATACACACACACGCACACACACACAAGCACAAAAACAAATCCATTATTTAAATGATCACAATTTATGATGGGGATGTCTGGCTTTCCTCATATGGAGGAATGCAATATTCTGCTTGGTTTGCTGCTGCTGAGTCTGTTGTTTGCTGACTTACAGTAACCAGAATGACATTTCAAGGTTTGACATAAAAAAGCAGCAACTCAACTAATTGTCTTCTAATTTAGTTAAATGAAACAGTGTCAGCTTTAATCAGATTTTCTGACTCTGCAACTGCAAAAAAACAATCCCCCTCTGACTGCACATGCATTCATGCTCCAGCCCATAGAGCACAGTGTGTACAACTGGAATGGGAGTGCACTGATGCCAAGCTCATGAACAGTGTCTCTTTATTATTGATGGGTCATTTAAATAACACAGGTTGGGGATATGCATAATTTATAGCATTATTGTCAGTTCTCACCTCACACAGTGTATCATGGAAACAACATTCTCACATACACGCACGCACACACACAAACACTATGCACTTGTGTGAATCATATCAAAATCACACACAGACTGGGGAAAGATTAACAACCAGATTAGAAAATAGCTCATGTGGCATATTTGCGTGGTCACTGCATTATCGGCTTACCTCCTTTTTGCTGCTGGTAAGCAGCTGACACTGCCCTTCCTGACAGTTTTCAATGGGCAGAAGTCCCTAAACACTATCAGTATCTATCTGCATTCACCAATGTTCAGTTGTAATTCTAACCTCAACCTCTATCTATCACCTTACTCCTGCCACCAATCTGTAAGATCATTATCTTTGGCATGTTTAGTGCTATTGCAATGTCCTTCCTCTACGACCATGACTATTAGTCTTGGCCAATAGAGCAGCCATCAGTAATGAAGACACACTACATGGTTCCTAATGACTTGTGAAAGGGATTTAAACAAGGTCAAAAGTTAAACCAAAACAGCTGATCAAAACAAGAAGAAAATGAATGAAAGCCATCATCATGGCCGGATAATAACTCGACACACAGTGACAGTAACAAACAAAGCTATTTGTTAAAGTAAAGAGGAAGCACAAGGCCATTCTAGTGGGAAATCATTCCACCACACACGTTATTTACTGTTCAACTTGTGCTGTCCTCTGCTGTTGAGAGGCCGAGGAACACAGTGAGTGTTTCTCCCAGGCCTGATGCTGCTCAGTGACCAGGAGGACACAGTTTTTTAAAAAAGTACATACAACTTATAAATAGAGGCCAGCCTCTGAGGGACAGAAGCAAGGACGGTCTCTCCAACAGAACACACTGACACAGTCACACAACCAGGCAGAGACAGACTCAAGAAAGCAACAAACACAGACTGTGTCCAGATACAGTACTGCATTCTACATGCATTACTGAAAGTGTGAAAATTATGTACTTGATTGTATAGAAATTGTGTTTAATGTAGTTTGGAAATGATCTGTTTTGAAGCATGGAAACTATATATTTTGGATTATGCACATTTACAGATTAATTCTGAGACACAGGCTTAAAAGAGAGGTTTAAAAAACAATTTTTTTTTTTTTTTGCATAATGTTCACTAAGTTGAAAGGTTGAACTACAGGGTTAGTCATGTTATATGAAAATATCCCCCCTGTTGGAATCAGTGACGATGAAGCAGTGAATAACAAAGCTGAGGATGTGGATGGATGCAACCCGTGAGGAGCTTAGTAAGGGCTCATGGACAGCTGGTGGGTAGCATGAACATAGTCTTCCACATATAACTTTTGCTTTGCAAGGTGGTACAAGTCCAAAATGACAAGTGATTTCAATAAAATTTAGATGTGAAGACGATGGTCCCCAAAGCAACATTATGTAGCTGTTCAACCTGAAAATAAGTGTGTGGTGTGTTGTTGCACTTGCTCAATGTTTGCCTGTCTTAGCTGAGTTGTTGTATTTTTAAACATAGGACGGCACCCATTTGACAAAGTTTTGGCTGGTGAATGTTAGAACTAGGTGTTATTAGTATATCAAATCTGTTTCAGGTTATGTAGTGTGGTATCCTGCTGTTTTGAGTTGTGTGCAATGCTTGTGTTTGTGTGTAGTTAGCACATACATTATATCTGATGCAGAGACTAGGGATTAATTTTTACTACAGTTATGTTACACTCAGAAATTGGTGGTGGGGGTGCAAGTCAATTCAAATTGTTGATTAAAAAGTAAAACATGCCCTATAATTCTTTTTGCTGTCATGCTCCCTCAGCATAGCCTGGTCAAAGATAATTTCCTGATCAATATGACAGGGGCGATTGGAGGAACAGAGGACAGGTGTAGTGGCCCAAGGGGAAAAATTACATTTAGTTTTCATTTCATGATTAAATATATATATATATATTTCAGAATGTAAAAAAATGAATGAATGAAAAACAACAAAATAATCTTCATGTGTTGAAAAGGGCTGTTCTCACATCATTACTTCATATTCGTGTGTCTTCTATTTTACATATCGTGTTCTAGCTCGTGGTTATTGCTTTCTTGTTCCGTATGAAGTAAAAATCATGTTGGATGTACTAAAGCTTTTAAAATAGCTACACACAAACACACACGAAGCTAATTAACAAATACATAAAAAGATACATTCTATTCTTGTGGCCCATCAGTGTAAATATCAATTTGCAAAGATATAAGCACCCAATTATCAAAATCGAACCGGTTGCTTTAATTAGAAAATTTGAGCAGCAACAAACAATCAGATTTCTGCAACAGTTATTTTTCCAGTCTCTAAAAATAAGGAGGTGTCATGCTTCCTGGCAGCAACGCGCTGGATTGATGATAAACCTGTGTAAGAGCCTCTTATGTTCACGGCAGCATACCAGAGCAAAATGCTGAGTTAAATATCTGGCTCTTTTCTTGTTCTCTATCTCTCCCACTCTCTCTGTGAATATGAATGTTATTCAGTTACACGTTAATCTGCCCTGGATATTAATTACAGTCTCCATTAACATTTAATAAATACTTCCCAGGTGGGATTGCTGCTGAGTGAACTGAGAGCCTTATCAAATATTAGGCCTTTAATTGGCCTTTCACTCCAATGAATGGCTTTTTAATTAGCGTGCAGTTATCATCCCTTCACCAACCACAGGGCCAGGCTGATCAGCACGCACAGATGTGCCAGTTTTGCCTAGTGAGGGCATCTTAATGACCTGAGGTAGGCAACTCATTACATAATACTCCATTCCTGCGGCCAAAGGGAGGAATAGTGCAGTCTGTGGGTAGCAAGCCACAGTCAGACACTAAGTGATTGTCTGGTTAAAGCATGGAGATCTACTGGGATGCAGTTTTTCAGTAAGACAAAGATATGTGTCGATGTGGGTGAAGAGATAAAAAACACACTCACATGCCAAGGAAAGTGCTACAAAGGAATACTAATACCAATGTACCTTCACTCTTTTACTCATTTTCTTATACCAATGTGGTATGTGCATTTTTCATTGATGTAGCTGCTCAGTTGTTCATTTATTCATTGCCTTCAATATTAATTGTCTTGACCATATCCAACTAAGCATTGAAAGGAGAGCAGGGAATTGGACTGATTTCCATACTGAGCTAACAAATAGACAAACACTCGTTGTACCTACAGCTCAAAGCAACTGAGTAAATGTATTTGCAGTTTGGAAGGACACTTAAGAGAACATGTAAGGTTCAAAAACCCAAACCCAAAAAGATCCAGGGAAATTTAACTGTGCAACATCAACCTACGGCACTGAACAACTGCATTTTCTCTCATTGTTTTCAGTACTCATGAACTTTTTTCATCAGAAAAAACGGTTCCTTACCAGTGAATAAGTGCCAGCAACCCAGGGTGAAATCAGGACCTGAGTTTAAAATTGTATAAAACTACTGAAGCATTTATTGTTACTTATTTTAGGTTTTTTATGTCCCAATCCTTTGCTTCAGCACTTCTAAAGCTTCCTGTATTCTTCCAAAACCATGTTCCTCCCTTCATCTTCCCTTCACCTGTCAGCCTTGCTCATTCACACATGTTACCACTGATCATCTGCCCCGCAGTGCCTTGAGTTTACTTCTTCCACTGTATGCCCCTGTGCGTCCTGGTGCTTTATTACTCACCAATTTTCTCATGTGATATATCTTGTTATTCTTTACCATATCAGCTTTTCTTGTGTCTGCATTTGGGTCCAAAACTAAGCTACCCTGTACATTTCAGTCATTCTGTAACTTTTTCTGTGAGAAAACATTCAAAATGCTTAAGCTCAACCAAAGTTCAGTAAGGACGACTTAGATTTGAACATGCATTCTTAGGTAACAAGCACAGTTTCCTGCTGTCTCTTAACTTCACTAACCTATTCTCGTCTCCATTCAGTCACAAGCTGACATATTTGCCTTCAGCTAATCACTTGATGTCACTGTCTTTCAAACTTTAAAAGAGTTTTCTCTCTGCTGTCGTTCAGCTGTCATTTCAACACTGTGGGTAATTGGTTACTTATGTCCACCCTTTCACTGCTGTAATGGTAGATTCCTGGCCGTGCCCAATGAGGAATTTCCCTCTCATTTAGTCGTCCCATCTCCAAGCTCCTTTCATTAAGAACACCAGTGTCTGGGGAAGTTTCCCTAATATTAGAATTGCTAAATTCAGAAAACGTTTTCCACTATAATCTACTTCCTGCTGAGGTCTAAGCACCGAAGTGTATTCTTTCTGTTAGCAATAAATTGAATCTTAATTCAGATGCTCCTATTCTCTTCAGTTCATTTTATAGTCTCTCCTGACACGTATTGAATTTTGTAACAAAACACCAGCAATCAGCGATCTGGTCTAAAAATATTTGTATCAGCATGAGTTGCAAAGAAATCAATATGACTCAAGCTATAAAGGGAAGAAATTCACAACAAACATGGAGACAATGACGAATAAAATACTCCAACAGATTTGATTAAAAATCATATATTGCAGCAGCTCCCTTTTTTTTTACAACTTCAATCCGTCTCTTTTTTTCCAAGGGATCTCAAGCAAAGCTTCTTTTTTTTTTTTTTAATTTAGTCAGTAAGGAGACTTCCTCCCGCCGGGGAGTGATGCAACACTCAAATGTGAATCACCACCATATCCGGACTACCACCAATTATTATACATACACTCAGGCATAAATACACATATTCACACCAATATGCAGAGGAAACACAGCAGGAGAGTGATGGCTGTCACCAACACTTAAAATCACAGAAACATAGACACCATCAAGAAGCTTTGGATGAATACACGAACGTTCTCACACTTTCACACTTTCACACTTACAGCAAACACACACACACACGCAATTACACACATAAATCACTCAAAGTCATAAGTCTCTTCCTGTCTTTCAATGCTTTAATTAGCTTATGTAGAGCAGGATATGATAAAAAGCATAAGGAAGAAACACACCAAGCACGTATCCAATAGACTTCTTTAACTCAGTCAGAATTCACTGTTTTTCAGCCCTAATGGGGTCATTAGAAACTGCAGCAGAGATAAGCGTCTGCAGGTAATGGTGGTGGTCAGGGGGCTGACTGGAAAGATAGAAAGACAATTTGCACAGTCGTGTAATTTTTACGATGGCAAAAAAACCCTAAAAACATGGGGGTTGTCACAGAGAGTGCTGTTTTCCTATATTGATTACATTAATTAGGTTCAAAGGATTCTTTCAGTTGACGGTGAACACTACGGACAGTTTAAGCCTTGAAACTATTTATGTTCACTTTATGAAACAAAAGAAAATACAGTATAGCTGAAAGCCAGCGAGAAGTTGGTTCAATAACAATTTCGATATTTAATCCGTCTTTTCCGTTTTGACTCCATACAGCACTCTGACATGAAATCTGAAAAAAAAACCCACCAGAATACTTACGTGAAATTCTTCATCAGAGACCTAAAAGTTTGTGCTCATGTCCATGTGAAGTATGAACCTGAAAAAAACAGAGTCTTACTTGTTTTAATTGTCTTAGCAGGATCAGTCACAAGTGCACACGCATACACATACACACAAGCACGCAAGCACAACACCACAGTACTCAGTTTGTCATATTTTCTGTACAAATGAGCGTTGAGTGGGGGCAGAGTGAGGCAGAGATGCCTCTTCAAAATACAATGGCTGTGTGCAACACAGTAACTACAGACAGGTCAGCAGCTTGTGCATCTACGCCACTAATACATCTGCAAATGTCTTGTCTCTGTGAACATTTCTAAGACCGCTTGCACACATCAAACTGTGATCAACGAGACAGTCATACTTTAAGGTGTAATACATTTTAAAATTAAATATATAAAAACAAAATGCTGTAAAATGATAATACAAGAATCTGGCATCTTCGGAGAGACTGTGGCAAAACTGTTGAAAAACTGCGATGAAACACATTGTGCCTTCTGTGTCAACACCGTTGAGACGGGCACAGCTTGGGAGTGTTTCTTCTCACAGTGGAACTGACATCAAACATTTTAAATGCATAGGAACCATTTACAATATGCAGTATGGATACACAGGTTCAATGTGTGAGACAAAAGCAGCAGTGAACTTGTTGTGGGGAAAAAAGAGGCTGGACTGGATGTAGAAGGGAGGAAGATATGTTGCTACAGCTGTGAAAAGGATGAAGTCCCCACTGACATAACAGTTCTTTACTGAAATATCTAATGAGAAATCAGCACTGAGCGGTTGAAAGATTTTCCCTGTAAGTTTACACATTCCAGTGCTGTTATTGTGTTCATGTTGCTGTAAACCCACAAGGACCCTAAATGCATTAGCAGTTGTCGGTTGTTCAGTCAGTGTCACAGCGGGTAACAGTGGCACCCCGCTTGAATCAATAGGTTAGGTGTGATGTCCCGAGAAATACATTGCAGATTCACTCCACTTCTCACACAGAGGTCACTAAGTTTAGGACAGTCGAGGCTGGTGCCCAGACCCAGGTGGAGCAGAATGTGGGTCCATTTTTGCCGCCAGGTTCCACTCGGGCATTCAGAAAATGTGGCCCGCACTCTTTTGCCAGAGGGACACTGTGTTCCTAAACCTGACAACATCTCTGTCGTTGGGTTGAGGAAGGTCTGAGCTTAATGATGGAATTATACAAAAGGTATGCTTGAATGAAGAACTGAGTGTGGCAGCCAGTTGACAACAGTCAACGGATACTTAAGAATGATAAGAGCTCCCTCTAGAGGTTGACTCGCACTGCATTAGACACATATGAAGTTGCCATCTCCCATTTTTCATTTATATTTGTCTTCGATCTAATGATGCAGATCCTCCTGGTCCTGGGCTTTGGTTTAATGGACAGGGTCTTGAGGGTATAAGGATAGAGGATAGAGATGGTAGAATGTAAAGCAGCTTGCAGGGTCCTTTAGGGCACGTTTGTGATTTGTATTATTAAGCCAGAATTAATAAAAATAGACTTGCTTGGCCAGAACATTGACTTCAGTTAGTTACAGCAGGTATGACACACTGACACCCACCTCTCCTTGGGTCGAGTGATTTCGACTATGATTGCGCATCCAGCAAAACACACGCTCACATACACATTGCTTCTCTTCCTCCTGCAGCTCCTCTGTGGCTTTAATGCAGTGTGAGGATGTGTCTGCTGTCAGTCAGACTCAATATCTTTTCCATTCATTAGACTTAAAGGAAGAAAAAAGCCTTTGTGTTTGCCGTTCTTCAGTCTCCTCTTTAAGTAGGGTGCTGAGGAGCACACACACACACACACACACACACGCCTGCACACTTAAATTATTTACACTTCTATCAGCATTAATGGACCCGTCAATTACATTAAGGGCTCAGCTATAAGTCCTCCACAAACTGTCTTCTTCTCATAATGAACAACAGCCCCATATATATCTGATTTGAGAGAATTTATATGACATGCTGAATGATAATGGATGGTCATTCTGATGTTATACCATATTACACCTTTCTTTCCCTTTAAAGTTAATGTAATATAATCTTGGATGGCATTACTTAGACCCTCTGAGTTAAGCTTATGTGAAATCTCTTTTCTGCACTTTGCTCATATTCGTCTTTCGTAATACTAAATCTGGCCCCTTTTTGCTGGAACTGATGCTTTCCATCTGAAATATGTCTACTCCACTGAGAATAGCTCCTTCCCGTTGCCCTCTCTCCCACTGCCTCTCTGGTGTCTGTCTCTATAGTGGCATCCCTCTCCTCCTCTCTCTTTCTCTGTTCTTTTGCCCATGCTCTTTACTCTGTCACACTGGTCTTTCATATATAATGCATGTTAAACAAACAGACATGTCAGAGTCACTCAAATGCACTCACTCATGGCTGTCCCCTTACTGTATCTCTGTTCACCCTGAGAGAAGGGTCACCTCTCAAAGGCCCCTGTGTAAAACCCAACTGAACTACAGTCAGCTCAAGCAAATAGACACTGCACACACTACAGCGGCAAAATTAATGCTGCTTCTATACCTCAGTCTGTTTATACAAACTCCTTAAGGTGAAACCTATTTCACAACGTAAAGTAATATTAGTTCAAAGAGTGGAGCTTTAATGCAAAATCACTGCAAATATGGATTTAAGTCTGAGTTAAAATGAAGTGTAACAGATGCTTATTCAGAGACATGTCTTTTATATCAAGGATTCTGCCACAGTTCTTTAAAAGAGTTCTTTCTTTGTACATGTTTGAGTCTTTCTAAGCATGTAAAGGTCCCTTCTCATGTGTTGGGCATACAAAGCAACACTTGATCCATACAAATGTAGACTCATTTTGGTCCCTTGTGGTTCCCAGTGCTAAATACTGCCCGTTAGAAAGATTTCCCTTGTCTGTATCTTTACATATAAATCTAATTTATCAGTCTAGGGATGGAGAGGATAAGCTCCTGCACCAGCTCACTCTTAAATTGTATACATGCATATGCAAACCCAAACACACACACACCCTCTTGTAGAAAATCCCAATTTTCCAGGTGCAGAGGTCTGTAGAATGGAGCTAGAGCCACTCATAAGGAAACTGCATTATTTTCCATCAGCACTGTAGAGCATCCAAGCTATTACACCATCCGCCACTAGCATGCACATACAGATGGAGTTTACCACTTGACAAAGAGTGCGATGGGGCCTGAAAAGCACAAGGGTATGAGTGGGATCGTGCTAAATCAGCGCATTTAGTAAGTTCATTTTCATATTCCACACAGAATATGCTCCACTTGTGTTGCAGGGAAATAAAGCAAGATGACTAAGTGCCCATTTCACAGCATTTGGAGTTTAAAACTGCCTAGAGTGTCAACATGTTTTTTTTTTTCTTTTTGAGATCAGTGCGTTCAAGCCTTATGTAAGTCCTCACATGAATCTTATGATCATACCTGAACATAATGCAAATGTAAAGCATGACAAAGCTGTTAGAAGTGCATAAAAATTAGCATTTTTCTGTTATATGGTAGACCCACCTTGGTGATAAGCAAAAGTAATAAGAGTAAATGATGGTTCTCTCTCTCCTCTTTCCATCCACTGCAAACAGGGAAAAACGTGGATTTATTCAGGCAGCAAATACACACAGTGACTCAGTGTGTATACTGTATGTGGATGAAAAGGGCTTGAGAGGCTTTTCCACACAGAGCAAATATCTGTACAGAATAAGATATTGATTTGTCATTTCCTGAAGCTGAAGCTGAGTAAACAGGCTAAGCAGACATGTCATTGGTGGCTGCTGATAATTGTTGTCCAGCAACAGTCAGAGGCCTCTTTTCTGAAACAATACACTTGCTGTAACATTACATCCCACATCATCCAAACTGTATGGCATGTACCTTTAAAATACACAAACATCGCACTCACACACACACTCACAGACAGACGGGCTTGCACTTTTTTATTTGGTATTCATCCTGCAATTCATTTTCTGTTCAAACAAAACAATCAAATATTTATTTCCATGTTTACAGCATTCCACTTCCACAGTACGAACAACAACACATTTCTCAGCAGCGATGTGGTTGTTTGAGCATGCATGCATCTTGTTTTGAGGAGGTGTGCCCAGGCGGAGAAGCCATTTAGTTTACAGTTTACATGAATAACAACAACGAGTGTTTGCCTCAGTTCATTTCAGTCAGACAGCAATAGAGATACAATTAGATAGACTAATACACAGACAGGCAGACAGACAGATGGACAGACATGCAGATTAGTTGATAGATAGATAGATAGATAGATAGATAGATAGATAGATAGATAGATAGATAGATAGATAGATAGATAGATAGA
>JAQNCA010000002.1:13865472-13879097 GCA_029783725.1 Acanthurus tractus | reverse complement strand
GAAAAGCTTAATGTAGGTTCATTTTCAAAATATTTTTAAATAATAAATATAAAGATGTTGTTGTAACGTTTTACGTTTATTCGCGGAATGTCTTTCTTTGCTCTTACTTGAACAAGCTTACAGTCAGGCGCTGCAGACTTGTTACGGGCAGACCAGCCTGCCTGAACTTTCGATACATGGCGTGACTTAAACTGCCGAGCAATAAGTAAATGTTTAAATAAACATCATCAAGGTCAGGACCTCTCACCTACTTAAGCAACAAACAGTTGGCTTTTTAATTAATTTTATAATATAACGATTTTAGTTTGGCAGTGTGACTCCCAATAAAAATGGTTTTATAGTTACCTATCGTCCTTGAAATTACTTTGTATAGCAATACAGTAAACGTGACAATGTTTTTATATTTAATCTTTTATTGCCAATCAATAAAAAAAGAAAGTTAATGTTTTATTTATTGAAGAAGTGCGCCGTGCCCTTATTTTAGGCATCTAAATGGAAAATTACTGACTCAAAGATTACAAAGAACCAGGTTTTGTGGAACCCACGATGTGTTAAATATTTGTTTTTGTAGTTATTTCACATCTCATCTGCGTTTGTAGTAAGAGCATGTAGTAGCATGTATTTGTATTAAGGCATGTATTTGTATTAAAAGCATTTGTCATCACCTTCTTTTAGAGCTGATTTAAGTGACATCCATGGCTGAGGAACCAGCAGCAGAAATCCAGCTCCTCAGAAGCCAGAAAGCTAAGTTAATAGAAATTCTGAGTGCTGATCCTGACTTTGTCCTGCAGCATGCAGATTCTCGCGGTCTGCTGTCTGGTAGTGGCTACCAGCAGATTAAAGCTTGTCATATTCCCAGTGAGAAGGTGACAGATCTGTTGGATCATATCATCCAGAGGGGGCCTGAAGCAGCACAGGGTCTGCTGGAGCTGCTGAAGGAGCAGGACCTGCAGGAAACCTTCCCAAAGCTTTGCTTTGTTAAGCATCGGCAAAGCATAGCCGTGTTGTCAGGTAAAACAACATCTATTCAGTATTTTTTAGAGAACTCATCATGGAATATTATTTTATATTAAATATAAATGTTTTCTGAATTTACAAGGCAAAAAAGAAACACTGGGAAAGAGGCAAGCAACTCCTGATCCTCATGAGATCATCCCGTTAAAACAGATCTGTAAAAAAGGTGAGATACTTTTTACTCACAATTATTCTGCTGAAAACAATGTTAAGAGCTTAACCAACTTTTTCTGCCTCCTTGCAAAGGCTTATGTTTAGTGAATGAGAAGCAGCTGATGACTGTGGCTCGTGCCATTGGCAAATCATGGAGGGAGATCGGCAGACTGGCCTTGGATGTCCCATCTGTAAAGCTGGAACAAATTGAAGAGGACAATTCGCTCCATGTGGAGCGAGTGTTTGCTATGCTGCGCTACTGGCGCACCTGCCAAAAGGAAAAAGCCACTGCTGCTCACCTGCACTCCCTGCTTAGTCAGGAAGACTGGGCACTTCTACCTGAAAAAATAGACTTTCTGCTGAAGACTGACTAACTGACCCTCACCATTTGGTGTCTGTTAAGACCAAAACCATTTTTTGCTGGGGGTTGTTTGTTTCTTTGTTTGTTTGTTTTCAGCAAACAATTGTGTTTCTAATTTTAAAGATAAAAAGTATTTTCTTATCAGGAAAAATAATACTTGAGACTTTGATACTTGATGGACTGTCCCAAGGCAACATTTACAACAGGCTTTTTGTTGAAAGACCAAAATGTACTTATCATTACACCATCTTTCTATGATACTGTATTTTTATTGTTGTTAATATAAAAAACTTACTGTTGTTTTATAAAACATCTCGGAAAGAGGAAATTCTCTCTTCATTGATTGTGTCTAAAGCGTTGATTTTCAATCTCCTTTAGTTAGGCATCAGAAAAACAAACTGCAGTGCTGTTTTCATGTAAATACCCATTTTTTTTCTCAACGTGCAGATTAGCTGTTATCTTAACAGTCTGACAGCTATGTTGACATTATCTTGTTTGCATGAAAGCATTTGTCATAACTTAATTTTCATCAAGCTGATTAAAGTGACACTCATTCATGGCTGAGGAACCAGCAGCAGAAATCCAGATATTCAAAAACCAGAAGGCCAAGTTAATAGAAATTCTAAACCAATAACGACTTTGTCCTGCAGCATGCAGACTCTCATTGTCTGCTGTCTCTTCAAGGCTACCGGCAGATGAAAGCTTGTCATATTCCCAGTGAGAAGGTGACAGATCTGTTGGATCATATCATCCAGAGAGGGCCTGAAGCAGCACAGGGTCTGCTGGAGCTGCTGAGGGAGCAGGACCTGCAGGAAACCTTCCCAAGGCTTTGCTTTGTTAAGGATCTGCAAAGCAATGCACTGTTGTCAGGTTAAACAAAATCTATTAAGTATTTTTAGTGGACTCATCATTAAATACATTTTTATGGTAAAAATAAATGTTTTCTGTATTTACAAGGCAAAAAGAGAAACTCCAAGAAAATATTAAAAAGCTCCTTATTCCTCGGAGACCATCCCTTTAAAACAGATCTGACATAACGCTGGGTCACACTTCACTCAAAACACCATCATCAACTTCGTCAGCCTTTGCCTCATTAAACAGGCTCTTGTTCAGTGAAAGAGAGGCAGATGATGACTGCAGCTCATACCATTGGCAGATCATGGAGGGAGATCTGCAGACTGGCTCTGGATGTCCTGTCTGTGAAGCTGAAGCAGACCAAGGAGGACCGTTTGCTCCACATTTGTGTTTGTAATCTTAGAGACAATTGTTCTATTTCAGAATTAAAAAAAAAAAAAATTGAAGACTTTACTGCTTCATGGAATTTCCCCATGCTGTCATTATATAACTAGCCTCGTGTTTAAAGATTGACTCCCTCCCACTTTGAGAGTACCGTGCCTCTGCTTTGTAGCCACTTTCTGCAGTCTGCCTTGTTAGCACAGCCAAATACAGCTGCAGATTTCAACAACTTTTCAAAAGACTGGATACAACAAACATGTCCTCATCCTCATGTAAGTACAATGTGCAATATACTGCATTTATACTTGTTTGTAACTCTTGACTTATGGGATTGTTTGTTTATGCATTTTGCTGTTGTAGCCACAGATGGACAGGTGAAGCAACCGGCTGAACCCCGCAAGCTCAGTGAGCCACTTATTGATCACTCGGCAGGACAACTCTTTTTAAATGAAGCCTTCAAAATTATGGTGGAGGAGGTGCTCTGCAAGGGCACAGACGTCAAACAAAAGGTTCTTTGTGAAGCTTGACATCACAATAGCTGCATAGTGTAGTATTAAGAGCAAAACTCATAATGCATGCTTTGTTTCTGTAGGTTTGTGAGTATAAAGAGCCGGATGAACTGGCCGCCCTGCTTGATTTAGAGCTGAGGGTAACAGGGGAGCCACAGGAAAAGCTCCTACAGAGGGTAAAAGATGTTGCTAAGTACAGCGTCAAGACAAGTAAGACCGCCAGAGACAGTCGAGAGATTTAAAAAGACTGAACAGATAATAAATGTCCTTTAATTATGAGAGTTTTCTTGTTTATTGCAGGTCACCCACGTTTTTTAAATCAACAGTTTGCAGGGGTGGACTATCATTCCCTTGCTGGACGATTTCTCACTGAGACTCTCAACACTAATATGTAAGAACTGACATGTAACTAAAGCACATGAGCATATTGTTATTTAAGAAAATGGATGAACAAGTCTGTGAAAATATGAAGCAAAATATGCAATATAAGGTAATGTATCTTTGGTTGGCAGATGGTGTTATTAAGATCTTCTAAGAAAAAGTAGCAATAACCAGTCTGCTAAAAGTTAAAATCCTGCATACAAACTTTTACTTTAGGCAAGTTAAAGAAAAAATGAAAATGCAATGAAAATCTGAAAATTAAAAAAAGGCCTAGATGTAATGCAAAAATTGGCTGGAATAAATTTTATAAAATATTTTGCATTATTAGAATATTCTTATTATTACAGCACTATGTTAAGAGCATATGTTGGACAAGCTGGAGGCAATTTAATGTGTTTTAGCCTTTGAACTGTTGCAGTTTAGCAAGGCATCATTTTAACTGCTGATCTTTTAACTTTATTATGGACTCGGTCCAGTGAAAGCACAGATCATTACATAAGAAAATTCACAGAGACAGTGACGATAGAACCTGAAGCATGTTTTGTATTTTGTCTGAAATATTTACGCTGATTTTGTTTCTTGTGATCATTTAGCTTGTTTTGGCCCAACTTAACAAAACGGCATTTTCTATGTTTGTTTTTAAGTTGCTTTGACTGTTTAAGAAAGAAAGATTTAAAAGAAGAAGGAGAAAAAATAATTAGATATACATGCATGAAACAAAGAACATGTATGACTCAGCTGGATTGTCAGCTGATCTTGTTAAATTTACAGTCAAAATTGGCTACTTACGTTTTTTTCAGCTGTCTGCAATTATTACAATCATTTAAAATCTCGCAGAAAATTTCATTTTCCGGTGTATGGATGATTCCAACGGTTTCATGAGCTAAGCCGAATAGAAATATCTGCTGCCCAATGTTTGTCCTATTCACTGGGGTGATGAGCATCATTTCCATTTTAAAAGAAACTTACTGGGTGGTAATGATTGTTGCAGGTTTTAGTCACACAGTCAGGATTTTTCAGTTAAGAGTTATGACTTTTAAATAGCAGATATTTAATAATGCAGATATTGTTAACTCTACCTGCCTCTTCTTTGCTTCACTGTTGGTGTGTGTGTTTCTGTGTGTGGGAAAGCCCCGCCTGCAGCAATGAAACACACACAACCAGAGAAAACATAAAAAGCAGTGCGACCCCGAATGACCCTGAATGAGAGCAGAGGCAGCAGAGACTCTCAGGCTGAGCTGAAATTACTGGAAAGTGTCTGGTTGCAGCAGCATGGCGTGATATCTACCAATAAATGTTAACTCTTAGCTGCCTGACCAACACTGTGGGATACTGTTAGCCACTAATTTTTCTCTCTGTCCCATTTGTTAGTATGTGTGTGTCAGTTTTTCTTACTCAAAACCACACACTATGTGTAAAGTTACATTTGAAGCACTTTAAACTTTTTTATAGAACTGTAAATAGAGAATTTTTTCTTCCCCACCAAAATGTAAGGTTAAGGTGAGAAAGTGGGGGCAAGATGATGTTATCTATGTTATCTATCTATTTTATCTTTAGTTTGACGGCACAAGAGAAAAAAGAAGGGTAGAGATGAAGAGAATGAGAGAGACAAATGGAATCTGCACAGAGAGACAGAGAGAGCTGGATGAAAAAGTGGACACGTAGTCAAATCGACAGAGTTGTAATGCCAAGTGGTGGCAGCTGGTTAGCTTGCATTCATTTCAATGGACTCTGCAATAGTTTCACATTACCAAGCAGCACATTGATTTTATACTAACCTTATTACAGTCCCTCAATTTTACTGTTTTATTACTATTATAAAATTTCTTGTTTTATTATTCGTAGTCGTTTTTTCTTCTTGACTGGGAGCACAGATTGGAGGAATGCAGGGTTGGTAATAGAATAGTTAAGATTCCAAAACTCTTTGATAATTAAAGGATCTGAATGTTTTTCCGCCAATGTCTGTCCTAATTTTTCTGTTTATGAATTGTTTATGTAATGCTACACAGAACAAACCTTTTCACAATTATTGAACATTTTGTGTGTCTACTGCAGCTACACATATGAGGTGGCCCCAGTGCTCGTCCTGATGGAGATTGAGGTGCTGAAACAGCTGCGGCAGCTGGTGGGCTGGACAGAGGGTGATGGTATTTTCTGCCCTGGAGGGTCTGTTTCTAACATGTATGCCATGAACCTGGCACGCTACAAACTCTTCCCAGAGGTCAAAAACAAGGGGCTGTGGGCACTTCCACGTCTCGCCGTCTTAACATCATCAGAGGTCACAATTGCTTGTAAAACACTGAATGTGCCTGCAGAGATTTTAACTGTACCTGTATGTGTTTGAGGGCCACACTGTTGTTTATGTATTTGCTCAAATAATATGATTGAAAGATGTATTTCTTATGTTCCTCTAGAGCCATTATTCTGTAAAGAAAGGTGCTGCTTTTCTTGGCATTGGAATGGATAACGTCATTGTGGTGAACACGGATGATAGGTAATCACTTGTTCATTATAAGAGATTTAACAAGTGGTAAACAAATTTAAGAAATAAGTTTTCATTATCAAATAATTGCTATTTATTTATTAAGCAAAAAACAGTTTTCAGATGACCAAATGTGAATCTTAACAGCTTTTCTACTTTATTTAAGTGGATATTTAATGTGTTTGAGCTTTAGACCGTTGTTTATGGATGAAAGCCATGTGAAGCCTTCACCTCGGGCTCTTAGAGTGTGTTAGGATATTATACTACTGTCCTTTGTATTTTACTGTTTAAACAATTGATTATATTTTTTACTGTTAGTTGCTATATGGTTATATCTAGCTGAGCAGCTACTATAATTGTATTGCTTTTTATTTATGTTCACACATGTACTTTAGAGGCAGCATGATTCCAGAGGACCTGGATGAAAAGATAAAGTTGGCCAAATCTGAGGTGAATCCACTGACATTTAGCAAGCCCTCATAAAATTTATAAATGATTTTTCACATATAGGGTCACTTGTAGCGGTTCTAACCAGAAATATCCCAGAGATAATTTTTTGCAATAATCCTTTTTTTCCATCCAATACCCACTTCGTAGGCTTGATTTTTAATGGGGCAATTACTATGGTTTTATTAGCTATTTCAAAAGTAACTTACAATTAGTTATTTGTATGATGTAGTATGATGCACACATTTTTTCACAAATTACAATTTCTTATTTTCTGTATAAATTGTTAACTATTATAGTGTAATGTCCATATGTTTACATTATCTTTTGTTTGTTATTCTCTATTTCTGTGTTTTTTCTGTTTCCCTTTGCTATTAATGTTTCTATTCTTGGATGGAGCATCAGCAACATGACCAAACTTTCCCCACAAAGTGATTTGTGATTCTGATTTCTAGAAGTAACCGCGTAAGACTACAAAAGCACATAATGCAAGACAGCTGTTCACTTTAAGTTTGTTTCTATCAGGGTGCAGTGCCATTCCTTGTAAGCTGCACAGCAGGGACCACCGTTCAGGGTGCATTTGACCCACTGGATCGCATAGCCGATGTCTGTGAGAAACACAAGCTCTGGATGCATGTGGATGTGAGTTCAGTTGTGGAAGACAAATCAACATCTGTTGACCAGGCTTGTTTTTTAAGCTTTATTTGTGTTTGTAAAAATGTAAGAAAATACAGTTTTGTCAGGTTTTTTTGTCTGCTTTCAGGCTGCTTGGGGAGGGAGTGTGCTCTTTTCCAAGCAACACAAACACCTTTTGAAAGGAATTGACAGGTATTAATATAAATGCAAGAAATATACATTCTCCATCATGAGGAAGGCAATATTTTGCCTGTAGATGAAACAGATAGTATACAGACCATGTTCTTCAACACCTGTGGTTTTATTAATCTGTGTGTGTGTGTGTGTGTGTGTATGTGTGTGTGTGCGCGCGTGTGTATACAAGAGCTAATTCGGTCGCCTGGAATCCTCACAAGATGCTGGTGGCTGGCCTGCAGTGTTCTGCCCTGCTGCTTAAGGACACCACGGTTTGGCTCCCCAGTTTAAAGCTAAATTTTCTGATACACAGGATAATATTTAATTTTTTAATAATCTTTGGCAATCATTAAATCCTGTTTGTCCTCAGAACTTGTTGAAGCAGTGCCACTGCGCCAACGCCACATACCTGTTTCAGCAAGACAAATTCTATGATGTGAATCTCGACTGCGGGGATAAGTCGGTGCAGTGCAGCCGCAAGGTCGACTGTCTGAAGTTGTGGTTGATGTGGAAGGCTGTTGGCTCCAATGGCTTGGCAGAGCGTGTAGACAAAGCTTTTATTCATGCGAGGTAAACAGGGTATGCAGCTGTAGCAGAGCACAGTAAATTCTAAATGATCTAATATTCAAGCTGAATAATTTAAAGGCACTGCTGTTCAAAATTTCAGTTTTTGCATGTCAGAATAATAAACCCATTTACTCTATTGGTTAGCTATGTAGATGTTGACTTTTTGTATCTAAGCATCAAGAAATAGTGAACATTTGAGTCCATCTTGCACAACAGGTGAACATACCTGTGGCTACTTTGACATCTATGTTTTCATCTTTGCTCACTATTTAATCATATCTCATACAGTGGGACGATTGTTATGAAATTCTTAAAATCTTTTGTTTCAAATTTATTTTGAAAGCAAAAGTTTAAGCTAAGTTGTGACCCAGAAAAATAATAAAACAAAGTAAAAACTGCTCGGCAGGTATCTGGTGGAGGAGATGAAGAAAAGAAAGGGGTTTCATCTGCTGCGTGAGGTCAGTAAATGTTTCAAGCATACAGAGACAGATGAGTTGTTTTTTCACCTGATAAACTTTTCTATATTTGTCTCCAATGGACAGCCCCAGTTTGTGAATATTTGCTTCTGGTTTATACCACCAAGTATGAGAGGGAAGGAAGGAAATGCAGATTACCAGGAAAGACTGGGAAAAGTAGGTTTTCTGTTTTACATCAGTGGACTAGTAATATAAGGAATTAAGTTTCCATGATTCAGATCTCTTCCATCTGTTGCAACCAGACATTAGGCATTCAGATACAGCCTCATTACGTTAATTGTAAAAACGTGGAGGCCATGGATATTTAAGTATTTACCACTTCTGTGTGCAGTACATCTGAGTCTGGCAGTTAATTCTGTGTTTTTTCTGATAGGTAGCTCCACTCATAAAGGAACGCATGGTGAAACAAGGCACAATGATGGTGGGCTACCAACCCTTGGGAAACAGAGTCAACTTTTTTCGTGTGGTTGTCTTCTCTCCTCTATTGTCCCAGAAAGACATGGACTTCTTTCTGGATGAAATTGAGAGACTTGGAAATGATTTATAAAAAAAAAAAAAAAAAAAAAAAAAATTACAAACTATGTATTACTTGTCTATCTAGAATTCAAGGCTGCACACAAAGCCTGCCATTGTGACATCATAGATTATAACAAACGATGTCAGTGTAGAAAACAAGAGATGGGATTTGCTTGATTTGCAGCTGTCAGAATAGAATGACTGATACTAAGCTTTGAAATCTAAAGTTCATTTACAAAAGCATGAATCAATGAGTAAGCAATGGCCTTTATTTTAAACATATTTTAAGTATTTCAATTATCTAAAAACTTCATCTGAAGTCAGTTTACCAGACACAGTTTTGAAACTATTATTACTATTATTTTTTAATTTGCTCTTTCTCCATCAAAAAGCTTCCAAATGAAAATCTCTAAACTCTCCAATGACATACTTTATGTATTGCTGCAACTATTATTTGCTAACACTCTATAATTTATAACTCTTGCCCTGCAATTTAATTCATTCATATGTGAGTCAACAAATAAACAAAAAGCAGTGAAAATGTCTATACTAGTCCACAAAGTTATGAACACCAAGGTCTTTTTATATCTTAACAACAGCCTGGAGTACATAGATCTTTGAATAACCACAATTTAAGACAGGAAAAGCAACAGTTCTCACACTTGAGAATCAGCAAACCCTCAGATGTTCAAAATTTTTTCCTTCAAAAATAAGTTCATCAACTTATTGCTCTACAGAACCGTTACATGAATACGTTCAGCATCTACAACCCTCCCTCACAATTATGGCCGCAAATGTGGGTCATTCTCTTCAGTCACATGACAAGGCCTATGACCAATCACTGCTCTTCCTGATGAGCACTTCCGGTGTCGTTTCCTGTCAGTGTTTGTAAACTGAGAAAAAATTGGAAGTGCGACAAGAAATAATAATCTACAAAACTCTCAAAATCGAAAGGTAAGGTGTCGTTTTTCCACGATTTTTTACTCGAGGCCATTTAAACATTTTATAATCCGCTGCTCGACTCTCTCTAACCGCGGTAGCCGGTGAGGGAGGTTTTATTTTGTGGTCGGCGCTGAGCCCGCACGCCCTGCCTGGCTGTTGTTGTGTTGTCTGGGGCGGGGGGTGGGGGTTCAGTCATACAAGAGTTGTCCCATAACCTAAGTACTGGCTAGCTAGCAGGTTAGCCTTTTCTGTTTAGCAGACACTCTTTCCACTATTCTCTCTTTGAAGTCAATATTAGAAAAAACCTCACCAGTTATCCAGAAAACCCTTCCAGTGTGCCGTGGATACCATTGTGCTTATTTACATAAGCTCACTTTTTTAGTACAGATTCAGATGTTTATTATAAAAAGTCGCTAGCTAATTAGCTCACTGGTGCTAGAAAGCATCATTTTGCGAACGACTTATGGTTATTGCTTTAGCAAGACTAGAAGCCAAATTGTAATAAAAAGACTGTGAATGGCTCACAACCTAAACAATTTTTAACTTTAAGGTTAATGGATTCAATAGCAAACGTTAGAGCAATGAATAACTGTTTGCTTACTGTCAAAGGTTTAATGTATGGTCTATGTTTATCTGCTATATACTTTATTCACACTCTGTTTGATATGAACACTTAATGCTACAACAACCATAATGCTTTCTTTGTCGTTTTTTCTGTTGTAATAATTAAGGGGTTGTGACTCATTAAATGATTTGGTTGATACTTAAAAAAAACACCTTCTTCTGAGTGCAAGAGATTAAATCATTCCTTTGTGGGTTTCTGTTCTTTCTCTTATGGTCAATACAGCTTCTTTTTAGTATTAAACATGTTTTAAATACCACACTTGAGTGCATCAGAGACAGTGTTCTCTACAAATAGTTTTAAACTTTGTAATAATAATTACTAGCAAAACTGAGCACCATGGGTTTTGTTTTGCTTCCAGTATTGATTACAAACATGTTTACTGACAGATTAACGAGTATAAATATTTAAGTTTAAATACACTTTTTCATGGAGTCTAGCCTCTTACCTTTTATTAGGAGTTTGTCCTGTTCACTAAATCAGTGTAAGCATGTAGGTCTAAGTTCTGCTTCTCCTCATTTAACACACTTCTTCATTTGTTCAACCAGTCACACTGAGTATTGAAATTGCTTTCCTAAGTACTAAATAATGAAAAAGTGAATGTTTCTCAGTCATATGGTTCAGCTGATAGTAACTGCTCAAGAAATCAGATACTTTCTAGATATTAAATCCTAAAATCTAGCATGTGCCCTGAGTTTGGGGAATGTTGGATGAACATTTTATAAATCACCCAGAAGTCAACACAAAATTGACAAAAGATAAAAGCACTACATTTTCTCTTCTGAATAATGCAAGTAATAAGAAAAGGGGAAAAGTAAATAAAACATTTTTGAAATGTATGTATGAAAAATGTGTAGTTGTTCCTTTCTTATTCTGAGGTAATAACTTTACGGTAAAAAACAAATACAAATCTAAAAAACCCCTCATTGCATCTGCAACCTCAATGACAGATTTCATTTCATGCATGATGATTTATCAGTTGGTTTGTGTTAAGAATCATAACCAACAGAAAAGTCAATATAACTGTCCAAGATGAAGACTTATGTAAGTAATTGTCTGCATGAATGTGCTTTGAAGTGTCAGCACGTCAGGCTCACCTCCCCAGTTATATTAGAACAAACTAAACTTTTAAGTTTAGCCCATTAGACGTCATTATGTTCTCTATTTGCCTGCTGTGTTTTTGATCACCCATGGAAACATGACATGCACCAAACCATTGGGGCTCTCTTGCCTGATACATGATTACATATCAGTGCTGGACCTGAAATTCTACTCATACATGCAGGTTTGGTCCAGCACTTAAAAATGTCAGCCTCATGTTGTCATACCTCTACTTTCAGGCTTTGGCCCCTGATGATTTGGGTGGGTGTGGTCTCTTCTGTTACCCCCTCATCCTGAGTGAAGCCCCCTCTGTTCCCCCCAAACACACACGCATTCAAACCACGGCGATGACACACCATTCCAACAACTCAGTACGAGACCATATGAAATGGGTCAGTGGATCTCTTCATCTCCAAAATCACCATCATGATGCCAGTGCATTTCTCTGTTACTCCCATTACTCAGCCTCCTCTCCCTCCACTGACTCCTTGTCTCTTTGAGGAGTCCTCTGCCCCCCCTCTTTCTGCTCTAACTTGCTGTTTGTTGTTGCCAGGCTGGGTTGCTGGGCTGTGAGGCGGTGCTGTCCAGCATGGCCCTCATGCAAGCCAACAACATACCAGGCCAGAAAAAAATGATGTCACCCATGGGTCAAGGGCACAGAGCCAGTCCTGAGAGCCACCAAACCCACTCGCAGCACAGCCACAACCACCACGGTCACCAGGTTCACCACGGACAGGCCCACCACAGCCACATGGGCCATCCTTCAGCTGGCAGCTGTCCACCCCTGGTAAGAGAGTGAAACAAACTTGAACTTAACTTTCATGTAAAAAAAAAAATTAAGTTGTCATTAGACAGATGTTGTGGTGATGAAAAATAAAAATAATTTACCCCTTATCTTAACAACTAAAAAAACAAGTTACACTAATTCTTTGCTGCCATAACTGTACAAAAGTGGAAGAAAAGAACATGTTTTATGGCAGGTGACAACCAGCATTAAGATCTGTGCTATCATGCTATGATAATGTGAGAATACACTGAAAAAGAAATTACTAAAGAGATTGATTTTACCATTTGAGTATTATTAGCATTATATAAATATTTTACAATTAAATATAATGGTTATTGACCATACCAGTACATTGCTACACCTCTAGTTTATATACTGCTAACTAATGTGGGGGGGTGAAAGTAAAGTTGTACCATGTGTATGTGAATGTGTTTACCTTTTGATTGCAAGAGAGCTACTTTTAGCTCATACGACAAAATAGCTGTGGCAAAGTATTTGGTGCACAAAAGTCAACCTACTACCATCCTTTCCCAAAAGCTAATCCGAAAAGACGGGGATTATCACTCCTCAAGAATGATGGATGGAAAGGACATGCAGGCAAACCAAAATATGCAACCCAAGAAGAAGCACAAAAAATCAGGCTCATCTAACAAAGTGAAAGTAGAGGTAAGGATTTTTTAAAGCTGCATTTTTGAGTTGCTTGTACGTTTATGTTCAGTTCGGTGTCGGCTAATGTTGTCACTGTTGTTAGCATTTAATTCCCCCAGATGATATGGATGATGACAGTTCCTTAAAGGTTCAGAAGAACTTCATCTGTGACCACTGTTATGGAGCCTTTCGGAGTAGCTACCACTTAAAGCGACATATACTCACACATACAGGTGAGAACTTTCAACTCTCGTCTTCACTTCAGTACAGCCTGTCTCGCTCTTTTGCATTTAGTAGCTTAATGTGGAAAACACTGTGGTGTAAGAGTAATGAGGCCACTCCTACTTATAGTGGACCTCAGTAAGCATTCATCCTAATGAAGCTCCATCTGCTTGAATTAAACTACCACCAAGGACTGGATGATTTATAATTTATGTAATAGATTGAGAGTTATTTAGAGAGTATTTATAGTATTTATAGTTGTTTGTTTTAGTTGAGATATTGAATCTTTTTAATTCATCCTAATGCCTACTGTATATTTCTCCTTTTCCTTACTCTTGTTCTTTTTGCTGC
>JAQNCA010000002.1:13849412-13862067 GCA_029783725.1 Acanthurus tractus | reverse complement strand
TAAGTTTGTTTTGGAGTTTTAGGGCCCCAACAAGTCTCAATAAAGCTTTTTTTTTTTTAACAAATGAGTTCTGTTGACATTTTCTGCAACACTGGTACTCAATGATCCAGATATACCCTTTTCATTTGTTTTCATTGGCGTTCTAGAAAGTAAAGTCACAACTATCGTGTGTTTTGAAGACTTTGCAGTATGTAGTGCTCATAAATTATTGTGATCCATTTTTAGCAGTCTTACAGTTAGCACCAATCATCATAAAGTCAATCATTATCAAATATTTATCCATTGGGTGTCTTCAAATAGCACTTTATTTACAGAACCATCAAGAACAGAGGCAAAATGTTTCAGAAATATGTAATGTACCAATTGTGTCAGCAGATGGCATCAATGACCAAATGAGGCCAATTTTCTCTACAGCATAGTAAGAAAAATAAAGAAACACTTAAACATGTTTTTCCCCAATAAGTGGTGTCGTAGAAATGATCATAAAATGATATTGGAATAACATTTACAAGGGACAGAAGTGATATGTAGGGAAGATTTCATTTTGACACAACTATTAGTCAGTCCTCACTTTTGATGACCGTAAATAATCTGTTGTTGTTTAAATTGTTAGTTAAATTCAAGAACATGTTTGCCACATACATGAGTGCATTTCAGGAGGTAGGTTTGAAGAAAACAAAAGCAGTGAAATAAATGTTAGAAGGGGAAGTTTTGGTCAGACCACCGACAAGCTACAATGAGACTTCCAAAAACATCACATCATATACACACAAATGTGGGTAGGAATTACAAGCCTATCTAACCTGTTTTAATAAGAGATCAGCTAAGAGAAAAAAAAGTCTTACTTAGTTTTCTTACTGCTGCTCAACAAAACGCCACTAAGTTAGGAAGCTTAAGAAAACAGCAAAAGCTCTGAGATTTAAGAATCTGTAACATGCATTTTTTTTTTATATTATTATTATTTTTAATGTGAGAAGTAAAACAATTGCCAATGAAAATTGTCCACGATACCTCTGTGACAGCCTAGTAATTGTGTAGTAATGGTATAGTGATAGTAATAACAAAATCTTTTCTGCACCACAAGAGGGAGGTGTATCCTTACTGTCCGTTCACAGCTTTGCTTCAGACAGAGAAACAGAAAATACCGACACTGTGCAAAACTAAGTGCTCTGTAGTTTTCAGGAGTTTGTTTTTTTAAGCTCTAGCTTTTATTATTACTTGCTGAAGCTGAGACATCCGAAGATAAACACATTTCTTCCATGAACCATCCCTGATACCGTGGCCTGAAGTTAAAGTCGCATTGAACTACTTGGAACATGCAAAGGAAAGTAACACTCAGGCAAAAGGAATCACACAACAGTCACATTTTATGAGTTTGCAAAACCAATTTTATTACAAAACACTGAAAAAACACTGAAAGCACTCAGCCTTTCATAGTTCATTAATAATAATATAAATCATAAATATGATTTGTAGTGAATGCTGCTGTTGAGAGGCATCACTGTCATACTGGGTAATCAAACAGACATAAACATATGTGGTGATAGCTGATAGCCACATTCTTCAGACAGGAGGAAAGAATTTCCTCAAGTACATTGCCCCGTCATTCTGCCTGCATGGGTATTGCCACATCAGTCGTGTGTTGGGAAGTGCAGATCATACCCTTTGGCACCTTCCCCTTTGCTATTGAACAGTTCCTTAATTAAAGTATTAGGACAGGCAGGATGAGATCAGCCTGAAGGCTGTGGGGAGTGTGCGCTTTCCCCCATGGGAGACATCCCCTCCCTCTGCAGCCTGATTTACAGCACCCACAGGCCCCCGGCACTCAACAATGGACCTCCTAAAGTGAGGTAGATGGGGAGGAGACCAGGGAGGGGGAGATAACACTCCATCTTCATACACAAAGTGCTGAAATCATCTAGGCTCGAAATCATCTCTGTGAGACAGACTGATCATGGAGTCGGTCCAGAGGTAAAGTGTAGGAGTGCTGCCTTGTGCTCAGTGTGGCTCACTTTATCAGGGAGGAGAGCTCTGTTTAAGAGTGATAGCCAGCTCTCTACATGCTCACCTCTGCTGTCAGAGGGCTAAAATAATAGCTCCTCCAAACTGAAATTTCCCTAACAACAGTAAATCTAAGCTGACCGCACATACTGTGGCTCTGTAAACATATGGGTGGTTCAGAGGTTTACAAAAACAAGTGCTTTGCAGCAGATATGTTCTGTCTCCTACAAATGTTTGGATGCCCCCTGATCAAATACATCACAGGCTTACAGCGGATGATTGAAACCCTCCCAACAATAGCTCCTGCTATCTCCCTCTCCCCGAGGTGTGGGAGAGCCTTTTCATCTCAGGCTTTGATTAATAAAGGAATCGTTGGTTGGTTGAAAGCAGCGAGCATCCATCACGCCCCTGACAGCCCACCTCTCTGTGTTAATTAGCGGTGATATTTAAGCTGTCTGAGGTGTTCTATGGCCGCCAGCGTGGTGATGCTGCTCATCATTAAAATTTCAAATCCTCTGGCCGGGTTACTCCCATTTTCCTGGACACTTTAGCGAACACATTTTCAAATGCTCACTGCCAAAAGCAATCAAGACCTGGCAATGAGATAAATCACAATGAGCATTTTTCTCTAAATAAAAAGCAAGAAATATAAAGAGCAAAAAAAAAGAGGACACCTGAAACTATTTGAATGAACTGAGAATGTGACCCATTGGGTGCACTCTCTGTCTTCCTGCATGTATTTCAATGTTAACCCAACTGTGTCAGCATAAATGTGAAAACATCAATTTGACTTATCACACTTGCTCAATAATTATTTGATATTACATGAAAGAATTTGCCATAAATCTAAAGTTCTCGTCAAACAATGAGCAGTGAAGGTGTAAGTGCATTACTTATTAATAATCACCAAATATTGTAATATTCTCTTATACTGGGGGGTATTATTCAGAAATAAATTATGTATGTAGCTAAATCCTGGCCTGCCTTATAACCAAAAGGCATTGTGCACCAATATGAGAACTTTAGAGATATAAAGTTAAACACTCACTGAAGGGTCTTGGCAAATGGCAGCCATTTTACAGCAATCTGAGATGCAGAAAATGGCCTCAGAGTGTATACAAAGTCCACAGAGTGCCAGTGTGTTACTGTTTCCAAAGTCTGCTAAACAAATGGAAGTCACCAGCAGGATGCCTGCCAGCCAGCTGCCTCACAAAACATCTCTGATGGGAAACATTCAAGTCATATCAGGCTTCAAACTGTCCCATTTTCAGATGTCTGCCACTGCTTTTCTAATTAGTGTAACTCAACAAGATTAATTAGCCTCTTCATTTCATTCCCAGACCTCAAAATACAACACAGAGGAGAAAAGAAGTGAAAGACATCACCTATCTGACTGGTAACAAGGGAAAAGCAAAGTTTGGCCTACTTGCATATTTTTATACATTCAAATCATGAATATTTATCCTTGAAAATTAATCTCCAGTCAAGTTAGAATTTGCCATATGAATTTTTCACAAATAACTTTTGTAATTTGGCTCAATTACACGGATAAAGTGAAGCTGGAAAGAGAGGTTAGATGGAATGACAAAGCAGAGGAGCAAAGGCTACAAGCTTTACTGAATGGTATCTTTCTAACTAAGGAAATGTTGACATGACAGAGCAGAAAAAAGCAAAATGTAAAAACTTGGCTGAGGTCTACTTTGTTGCTTCAGTTTCAGGGTCTTGGTACAGTGCACACTGGCTTACTGTCACACTGTCATGACTGAGACACTTGAGAGATAAAAAGTCATCGCTGACAGGTCCAAATGTCCATAATGTCACAAAATTTTAGTGATATTTACCACTAACAAAGAGATGAGGAGGCCCACAGGCTGGAGATCAGTAGGGCCTCCTGTGCTGTGTGCACCTTTGCAGTATGCAGATATATTTACAAAGCCCGAGTTCAGTTGTGCAGGACCTTGTTGGTGAGATTTATTTGGCCACACAATCATCCACATTCCCCTTGACAGGATGGACACCCCTGCGCCCTGCCGACTGTGTAAAAATCACTTTCCAATGGAGGTGCGTTCAGCCTCGACAGATACATTAACATGCCTTGGCCTTACGCCACCCTATTAATCCACAGCTTGTTGGGACACGTTTGGACTGAGCTGCTTCTCCAGGGAACAACCAAGAAGCCTGTGTTTGGCCTTCAGAGGTACTGGATGCTCACTGCACTGTGGGAAGATGTATTTATCTGGAAAGACACAACTCTTATGTTCTGTAGACCAGAAACAAAGTCAACAAATATAGGCAAAGATGAGTAATCAGAATATTAATTTTCAGCTAAGCTTTTTCCATTAGCGTAAAACTGCAGGTTTAGAAAAAGAAGTCCAGCCTACAATGGGATTCCATGGGTCCATACAGAAGCACAGTTACATGTTAAACACATACCATCACCCCACTTTCAACAAGTTAGGATGTGTGAAACATGAGGAAAAATAAAATGTGTTTATTTGCAGTATCCTTAATTCAAATGCCTTCTACAAAGTGGTGAACCTCACCTCATCCTTAGCCTTTTCATATCAAACCATCTTACCATCACCTGTCACCAAAGAACCTGTTTACCTGCGCAACATAACAAACACGTCATCTTACAGCATCACTTTCCCAGTCTTCATTGCCCCTGCTCCACTTGGTTTGAAACATGTTCCTGGCATCAAATTCAGGATAAGCAAATATGAAAAAAATCTCAATAAAGTTGATCTGGTTAAGCATTAAATATATATTGTCTTCGGATCATTTTTAATTGATATGGCAAAAAAAGATCTCTAATTTTCCACAGATACCTAACTTTGTACACACAGCAGGACAAGCTTCGCAAATAGAGCATAATGGTTCTGGAAAGACCTCATTGAAGTGGTGAACTCTACATAGGTATATTTGTCTCAACCTCTTCTAACACACCGCCAAACTATCCATCATTCCCTGAGTTCAGAGGGATCATGTCTCTTTAGGATGTGAAACCTGCTTTCTTTCTCTTGCAGGGCACATTGTCAGAGGGCATGCTGTGTAACCCCAAGTTATCAAGTTCAGGAGAAGGTCTCCTTATGAAATTATGCAATCCCGCTTGACAAGGCAAGTCCAGGGCTTTCCTCTGTCTCTTTATTTTTCCAACAGTTTTCCACTTGAGCAGACGACCTCAAGTGTGAAGTGAAAGAGTAAAGAGAGGGATTTGATATCCAAGGGAAACGGCGCATGAATCCACTTGGGGTTGATAGACAGGGCAGGGGCAGTCATGCTTTTTACCCTTGGAGATTTCCCTGGGTCAAGGCTGTTACAGGGCCACATTCTCACTCTTCTTGATCCTGTCAGGATAGACTGTCAGTCTGATGAAGAGATAGGCTGCAGATAGATGATGGCGTTGCACGAACAGTGGGGCTGCAGTGAGCAGATACAGTAGTTAGACGCCAAAGTGACTTTGGCAGTTTGCTGCTGTTGATCAGCTATGCGATACATGTGTGATTTACTGTCATTTTGAATCTTCCGAGCCCCAAGTCAAACAGAAACTGGCTGATCATAAGAGTTGCAGAATGAGAGATGAAAGTAGACATATGCATGTTCCCATGCAGGTAGAAGATGCAGATGGCTAGATGTTAGATGGGACTGGATGCATGCAGACATGCACGGTCACATACATTGTGCACATTTCGATATTTCTGATATTTTGCAAACCACTTAAAGCATTTTTGGAGAGACACCTCACATTTTCTCCATTATCACACGTTGCTCTGTTCCTCCTCTGTGTCTCTTCTCTCATGACGTCAGGACTATTATACTTCAGCACCACCCCCCTTCAGGGATAAGATTTTACGATTGCAACCTGACACCGTTTCTGTGTCCTATAAGCGACAGAGCTGTAACTCACTTCAAAGGCAGGAGGCATCAAATCACAGTGCACCCATAAATTAACCTGTCAAATCCTGACCAATGAGAAGGCAGCATTAAATCTCAGCTGTCACGCTGGCGGCCAATGGAAAGACGATGGCAGTAAATCTGTCAGGGCTGCGTCTGTTAACGGTGTTGTGGTGTGGTTGGGGAATCCACGGGAGGGAGGGGAGAAAGTGAGAAAGAGTAGATGACAGAGGGAGGAGGGAAGAAACTGAGGGTTAAGGGCTATGCAACAGAAAAACCCTTTCCTTACATTCTTTGGCAATGCTGCAAAAAATACACTCACATTTTGTAGTAAAACAGAGGAAGGCGTGCAGAGGAATTTTTTCAAGCAAAACAAGACCAAATGTGGCCAGAAAAAAACAGGAGAAACAAACTATATGTTTCCCTGATGGATGCAGTGGGAGATGAATAACACCAGCAGAAACACTCATAAAGCTTTATGGCCAGCATGGTTGTGTCTGATGTTGACTGTCTACAGTGAAAATGACTGATGGCCCTTCTTCAGTGCTCTTCTGCATCATTGCTAGACCAAAACTGAGTGTTGACTGTTTGAACAGCAGTAACCCAGTAACCTCTGACTGCCATGACACCGCACCATCAGGAGCAGCGGCAGGCGGCCTGGCTAAATGCTACCCTCTGGATTACAGGGAGGATCCAGTCGAGCCCATCCACGAACCAGATGTGCCCCAGTTGTGCAGCTCAGAGGATGATGGAGTTGCCCCCACAGCACAGCAGACCTGAGCAACTATGCTTCAAGATTTTGTTTTGCAACCAAACCACCCAAAACACAACATGTTTTTGCTGCATGTGACCAAAACCAAAAGGTGTTTTCACATTCAGAGCTCCTCTATTATCACTCTTCTGATTGCTTTCAGTAAAGAGAAATGCATTGCATTGGCACAAGGGAACTGTGAGGAAAACAGCAGAGGGAAAACACATCAGGTAGAATATTTCCTCGATTAACAATGCCCTCGGTGGTGCACTTTCATTATCCTATCAAAGTTGAGCATTTTCATGTCATAAATCTTACAGGTATCATAAAATAACCGGTTCTGCAAAGGCAATGCTATTCCAGCCCAAAGGAAAGAGCTTTCTCTTAACAAAGCCCACAATTTTTTCACCAACCTGTAACGACATCCAATAAACCAGCCACATTTGTGGTGACATTTTTATCTTACATCAACAAAAAAAATTAAACATTAGCATCAGAATTTACAGTCATCTTATGCCATTACTATGAATACTTTTTTTTGCTCCAGAAACATAAACAACGTGGTGAGTTATGGCGCAGGCAGGCAAGAGTGCAATGGTGGAGGTGTTGTTTTTGGATGGCTTTTCCTGGAGTGGTCATGATTCTCCATTCTATGGGAATCCATAAACAGACCCAGAGAGGGCAACTGGGGCCATAAACCACGTCAGGCTGCAGAGATGCTGCTGAGGCGAAGGGAACAGGCCTGGGCCCATACCTCCTCCTCCTCCTCCTCCTCTCTGCATTCACACATGCACACACTTGCTTGCAACCACACGCGCTTTGAACAGCCTTTGATGACCTATTTCAAAATGCTATGTTTACAGTGATTCTTCAGATATGACATTGTTTTGTTTTTTTTAATCGAAAAATTATTAGACACTAAACAACAATACAAGTAGGAGCTGATATCCTTTTTTGAATTAGATTGTTTTGATTTTTTTGAAAAACGTTTTATAATTATCATTACGTTGAGTCTCAGCATTATCTATTAGGTGGAAATGTGAAAGCAGTAGAAGTAAAATAGCCTTGTTAATTTTAATACAGTGGGTCATTAAACATCATGTGGGTCTTGGCCTTTGTCCTGCTCAGACAATATAATGGCACTTCCTTTAATATGTTTACTGTATTGGATCCAACATGCTGTCATTGTTTTCCTCAGTGTTGTTTCTCTTTAGCAGGGGCAAGCCACTAGATGGGTGCTCAGGCCCATTGACTATGACATAAAGACTCTGTAAGCTCACAGATGATGATAATTTATTGACTCTAATTCACACAGTCCACTCACACACACACACACACACACACAAGAGAAAGAGAGCGACTCTTTCACTGTATGCATCGATCAATTACAGGGCTCTAGCCCACACGTCTCTGACAATTTTACTGCATGTTATGTACAGCATGTCAAACCATGGCTTTTCAAACTGTTATACTCATGCCTGTATAATTAATATAAATTACCTTGCTGTTTTTTTATGATGGTGCAGCTGTAATTAGTGGATGAAAGCAAGTCACTGCGCCCCCAATGGTGCTGCAAGGCTATCTAGATGAAAAGTGAGGGTCTAGACAGGCACCTTGGGTGGGATCTTTTTTAACCCTCTCCTTTTTCCGTCGTGCCCTCGCTGGGATCTCATCTAATCACATTTACTGCTGTCTACTACTGCTAACCTCGTCCTCTTTAACCTTCATGTTTCCTCCCCTCGCTGAAACCACACACTGAGACAGAAGCTGTCCTCATTATACCAGCAAACTGGTGCGATAACAGTAAACTGGTGCAATAATGGAGTCCATTTACAATGATTACTTGTTCCTTGCCTACTGCCCTTACCCTAGTAAAACACTTAGCGAGTAGCATCAACACAGACTCCATCCATGCTATCTCTGCAGTCCTGACGAGCCACAGATTCAAAGGCTGAATCAAAGCAGGGGCAAATCGACAATAGGTCCACGGGTCAGAGCCAGTAACAGCTTCATAGACTAGTCCTTTCTGTTATATGAAAACATCAGCCCCCATGCATGCATCCGGGCACAAACACACACACATACTTGCCTTGTTTTGTATCAGATGCTCTTTGTCTGCAGTTACCTGGGATTGATGCACAATATGGAGAGCTTTTTTGTGGTTTAGGTGTTTATATTTGTTAATTTGTTTTTTTTTGTTTTTTTTTTCAATTTAGAGATGTGTTTTTATTTTTTAATTTTTCTCCTTAATTGAGCTGAGCAATTAAAATCAACCAAGTGTCAAACCCAGTGTAACTGAAATGTATTTTCCTTACACTCAATAAAACACATGTATGCTCACTTGATTAAAAGGCGATATATTTTGCCATGACAGCATTTCTTTTTGCTGTTTCTATCCTACATTTGTGATTGATAGAAGCATCTTCAATCAGTGAAAAACCACATTTAACTTATTTTTTGACAAGGAAAGATGTACAAAATTTCCCACTGGGCAAATTCAGTCTGCGACGCTCTAATTTACCTGCTGCATTCCAACATCACTACTTATGTGTATGATCATTTCCCCCTAACTGCCTCAGGCTATAGACATCTCCTACATAAAGAGCATTCACTTAATCTTCTTATCACTCTGAGGTTTAAGCTACAACTCAACTACTTATTCGTACATAGATTTAAAAAAGAAAGAGAGAAAAAGGACCAAAAAAAAAAAGCTGGCAATATGCCAGGCTACAAAGAGTGGCCTCATGACTTTCAACTGTAGCCAACATACATGTTACATCACAAGTGGGAAAAACTGTCTAATTGTAAGGGTGAGAGGAGGACGGACACAATGTATAACAAGAGCTGCTACCTAATGTGGTTTAAATTAGGCATAGTTGGAACCTTCACAGCACGACCAACACAAATCTCTGCTGCCAAAGAGACGCCTTAAACAGATCAGCATGAGAACATATGGGAATACTGAGCTGGAAGAATGCAGATAGATCATCTCTTCTCCTGTAATATGCATCAGGTACCAACATGATCTAGTGTCTATTCTCACATCCATTTCTTTCCGGAGTGTACCCTTCATTTGCATTAAAATGAGCAGATGAGGTTAGTATGTGAGGGCGGGGGTGCACACATTTAGGCACACAATTCATGATGCACTCAGTGGCTCAGTCAGTCTTTGTAGAGTAGAAATGAATCAAGTTTGACTCCATAAAACTTATCTCCATGTCACAGTAACACAGTAAAGTGTGAGCTTCTGATCATAACCGCATGAATGGGTCTCCTCCCTCCTCTACCTTATTGTTTTCAGTTCTGAAGTATTTCAGTCTTGCACTTTACTGCACACACCAGGAGATGGAGCCCTTGCTCTAATGTCTTTGGCCTTGAAGAACAAAGACTGCACAGCATGGCTGCACTGAATTGAGGAAACAGCAACTGTTAAAAGCTTGCTCATTTTGTAGAAATAAAAACTATGACATATCATTTTAATACCATAAAGGCAAGTCTGCAGTTCACACTGTGGATGATGGTCCTAAAAACAATAATCAAGAGTGCAGTGGCCAGCTTCCAGCATGAAGTGTCAGATATCAAAGCTGCATACATCTCAGAGTCAACAAACATTTATTGAAAGTATCTGATGATGGAAGATCCCTGGCCAAATATATCTCTGTGGCCAGGGGTATGATTACAGTACTGCTTGTACACATTTTAATCACAATTTTCATGTAGATAATTTGTACAATGATCTGAAAAAAAAAAAGACAATGTAATGTCAAGCAAGTTAAAGCTCTTGTTCAGAAACACGTGGAATGTTGCCACAGGCTATAATGAGGGTTTATAGAGAGATAAGTTGGTTTAAATAAACACCCAGCTTCTGTACTGAAAAAACAAACAAACAAAACAGGCCAGTCCTGGTACTGGAATGTACACCACATCTTATTCTCCTGTGGATTATGTCATGTAATGAAAATCTGTGCATTAAGAACAAAGGGAAAAAATGAAAATAAAACTTTGTTGTTTGCAGTAGTCCTCGGAGTGTGACTGGATCAGCCAGTGGTACCCCTCACAGCTTTGATTGCAGGAGTGGAATAGAAGGAAAGGAGAATGTGGATCAGTGCCATGAAGACTGGGCTGAACAGCGGCTCACTGGTAGACTGTTGCAGGTGAAACTCTACCGTAGAAGAGACCACTTGATCTGTTCTTTGGCAGACTGAAGAACCTGAGGAAGAAAACTCAGTTTGACCAAGCAGATCACTCCAATAACAAAGTTTTAACTACACTGGTCTGTATACAAATTTTCTCTGGTGTGGGATCACCCTTAAAATTAAAAAAAAAAGTAAAATAAAATAACATGAAAAAAGGGTCACATCTTGTTAAGCAGGTGGAAGGAAAGTTTACTTGAAAGTTGCATATGATTTTTAAAAAACAGAGCAACGAAGGGTGAACAACTAATGTAAATGAAGAGAAATATGCAAGATCTAATTAATAATCTTAATTCATTGAATGAAAGCTGAATCATAATCATGAAGTATGGGGACTGGGGACAACCATTAATCATGGCCAGAGGAGGGATGGCGGTAGCCAGTCTAAGGCCTCTTAAATGACAACATTAATCAAGAAGAGCTCATACACAGGCAGACTCAAAGAGGAACTATAAGATAGGAACCAAGGTTGGCTACCTACCCCCTTAACACTGAATAATTAGCAATCAAGTACACAGTCGTGCATAGAAGACAATGCAATATATGACAAACTGGTTGCGAGTGGAGAATTACACTACTTATAACAACGCCCTTGTATTTATAGGTTCTGCAGTAACAAGTTTTAACAGTCAATAAACTAATGGAGCTTTTCAACTTTATAGCAGATTGAGGAGCAAGAAATGTTTTTCTCACCTGGGTGACTGTCTGCTCTGTCAAAGGCACATCATCTCCCTACAGGAACAATTATGACATGTTTATAGCTGATAAAACCAACATCAAACTATATTGAATATTTCTGGGATTAGAAAAAAGGAGCTCACTCTGAGAGCCACACGATGCACAACCTGCTGCGGGTCACTCTCCAGAATCACTCTGCAGGAGACAGCAATGAGACAAAGCAACAATTAGTCACCCCAGACATGCTGCACTTGCACTGCTGTAACTTTAACAAAAGATAACTTAACAATAAGCTGCTCAATTCTAGCTTACCCTCCATCTACAATTTCATCCACAGCCAAGAAGAGCCCCTCCATATTCTCCAACAACGCCCTCCTTTCAACATTTTTCCTGCAGAGCACCAAAAAAAAAAGCTTTACTTTCTAGACAGAATAAAAGATTTGTATAAAAAACTTTTACCAGTGTTCTGTAAAAAGATTAACAGCTGACAGCATACCTCAACATCTGACTGAGGGAATCAAAAAGGCAATTTAGCACAGCCATGAGCATAAGCTGTTGAGAATGAAAGAATATATTAGTATCTGTTATTGTCCCATGAGCACGAATTTTTCATTTATCATCCAAAAACAAACAAAAAAAAACTATGGATTCATTTCACTTTATAATCACTATTTCAGTGTTCACAATTTTTTCTCTGAACCTTGAGGCACCTAATTTTTTTGTATCATCTACTTTTACTAAACTTAAACTCCATCTGTACAGGCTCTGAAGTATTGTTAGCTTATAAATGACAGAAACATATCATTTCACAATGACTGAAGTTACATTAAATAAAAATTAAGCAATGAATGTTTATAAAAATATAAAAAACAAATATAGAAAAGATTAGTCCCCAATTATCCATTATCATTATTATTTATCCATAATTATTTGCATGCATTATTATTTAGTTTCTATAGAAAAAATAACACAGTGTGCCACAATATTGATACTCATAGTAATCCCCAAAAATGGAACATAAAAATGGAAAATAAATATGCTTGCTTGGGTGAAAAAACAAAAGCCAGGTTTACATGCAGACTTTTTTTCATTCTGATTGAAATCATTCCGATTGAAGAGTTCAGGTCAACTGTATACA
>JAQNCA010000002.1:13830598-13849312 GCA_029783725.1 Acanthurus tractus | reverse complement strand
CAGGTCAACTGTATACATGTGACGCAATCTATTCCGATCTGGTGTTTACATGTGCCACTACATTTAATCAGAACCGCCGTTTTACAGCTGTTTGTCACGCGCAGATCGATGAAAACATCACGTGATTGATCAAAGATGGAGGTCTATTGTCTGATCGGCACAGCAGTTGCGATTGTTTTGACACTTTTATTCAAGCAAAAGCTTTATACTAAGGCGCTCATTTATTTATTTACTTTTATTTATTTTATTTCTTTTTGGAAGCCGCCATGTTTTCAAGTGAAGAAACGTCACTGCGCATTTACGTCAAGACAGAGCATGTGCAGAATGAACACAGCCTGACAACATTCCGTTTCACTGTTTACATGATAAAATTTTACTTTTGATCGGTTTGGGAAAAGGAATATTCTACCCCTGTGAAACCGAATGAAATTCCATTCGGAATGAAATTCCATTCAGTTTAGGCCTGTTTATTCTGATTGAGGTGTTTATATGGAACATTTTTATTCGGTTTGGGCTTCTAAACCGATTCTTATCGGAATATTAGGCTCCATGTAAACCCAGCTAAATTCTATCAATTTTAAATGGGCCATTCTCTTTCTGAACATTTCTCAAGAAAAAAAATTATGATAGATCCATTTTTTTATGAAAACATGCAGTGAATCTGCTAAAAATGTCTATCTAATTTGATAAAAGCAAAACATTAAAAAAATTAAAGCAAAGACAACTAACATGCAAAAGTACCATGTAACGGTACTTTAAGTCTAAATAAATTAAAACACAAACAGACCGTTACAAGCCACACAATCAATAATGTCATGACGTTTTAGCTAATGAAAAATGTTACAAAAGATTGCCTGAAAAAGTCAAAATCAAAGTCAAACTCAAAGTCAAAATGTTACTAATATTCTTCTACACTATCAGCTGACAGAAGTTTACTTTGTGATCTGCTATGACTCAAACCATTACCTCAGCTAAAAGAGACAGGATGAGATTACTAACACTTTGGTATATTTTTGTTTGTGTGACTCTGCTCATTACTCAATGGTTTTGTTTAGAGTTTCATTTAAAATAATTCTTTCAAATCCAAAACTAGGCTTACCTCATTTTCATGGGAACTTCCAATCACATAAAAGAAGAGGTCGATGTTGCTCTTGTAAACAACAGTGAGGCCCTCAAGCAGGGCTATCTCACCTAAAGACACACAGAAAGCAATCATAAATGTTATTAGACATGCAGTGGTGGGGGGCTATTGTCGTTTTAAGATGGAAAACACATCTTACTGTCAGTCCTGTGTGTTTTGTTGAATATGTTCTTCTCAAACGCCTTCTGCTCCTTTACTGTCGGGTACGTATCATCGTAATACTGTAAAACAATATAAGGCAGAGACATCATCATATGTTGATAAATAAACGTAATGTAAATGATTTAAAATGGGTTACAAAAATGTTTCTTAATTTGTAAAACACAAAACAATTAACAAAAACTGTGCTGCAAACCTTGCTCAATTAAGAGCAAGTACTTATTTTTACTTTTTGTTAGAATTATGTCCTGCCTTAAATTTGGTGTAGCAGTGTGTATTTACAGCATCTGATCTGAGTGGAACTGGCTCAAAATAAACAGCTGTGCCGACGTTCACAGCAATTAGAAAAAATATCACCCTTTGAAACATTGCGGCTCTTTGATGTGTTTTTAAACTGTGGTTAGAGACACAAAGGAATACGCTATATTAAGTTTTGGCCACAGCGAAAACACTTGTCGGTACGATGAATTCGTTGTTGGCTTTAATCTTTCAGTAAGACTTGTTGACAAGATGAAGGAAAACCAGCAGTCGTGTCCTTTAAGGTCAGCTTAGAAAAGTTTAGTCAGTTCAGGATAATTACGCTATAAATTTTAACTGACTTGAACATACCTTGGCATAAAGTCTGTCTCCATCGTTGTCCAATATCAGAACCGCTTTTACAGTGTACAGTGATGGTTCCTGTAGAGACAGATGATTACAACTTATTAATCGGTTGCTGTAATGATTATACATATATCGAAGTCAGTTACGTAATCGAAAATAAACTAAATTAACGTTAAAACATTTTGACGGGCCGGCGATGGAGGCATTCACTCCTGAGGAAAAACACACAGAGGCAATGAGACTACAGTCACCATTGTGAAAGTATTCATTAAAAACTATTATTACTGAATCGCTCTGTAGAAAGGAAGACATGACACTTCCACATCAGCAACAAATACACACATACAAAGCTAACCTTGTGGCTAGCTGGTTAGCCAAACCCTTTACGTTAGTTAGCTTCACGTCGAGTTAACTCAATAGCCTAAATACCATAATTTGGGACGTTTCGAAAGACAGATATCAACACATAATCGTGAGAAACAAATATTATTAAAAGCTTTAAAAATGCATATACGTGCTTAAACAAATATATGAGCTAACATTACCAGTATGGGAGACTCCATCTTCTTTCTTGTTAGCAAAAGCAGCTAGCTGGATAGCAATACGCTACGTAATACGTACAGTAAATGAGGCTGTTTCTCATTGGCTGACGCGGAGTCCTGCGTTGTGCGTACAGGGGCAGAGAGTAGAGTTCACGACGGGCCGCGGAGTAAGAAAAGCGATACATATCATTTTAGTTCAACAAAAACTGCTTTGCCTCATCAAAAAGTACATCCAGATCCGCCAGCATCTGTGACACATTTGTGTCATCAGGGAAGGGAAGTTTTAACTTGGCAATGTTCATTAGATAAAGACAACATTACATATTGTATGTTTTCCACGAACCTTTTATCTGTTTCACTGTCTTCTGCTGGTGTATAGTACTATTACAACTTTCCCAACTCAGTTTCTTTTTCACATCTGTTTTGTAATTCCGAGATGTAATTTCCAGAGATGGGATCTTTTTATAGCATACTCTTTTGAACATGAAGGCCTACCGATGAGGGTCATTAGAGTTCAAACCTCATCTCTACCTTGGTACTTAAATTAAAGCAATTTATCATTATGAATCATTTGTGACTTATGGCAGGCGCTGTTCTTTATATGACTGCATGGTTACAAAAAAACTCTTATTTACAAGCCACTTTAGCTTGCTAGTACTCATCAACATCTTTTTTCAGGATCCTCCTACATTTAACCAACCCCAATTATCCTTGTTCCCACTTCTGGGAAGCATTTGGAAACCCAGGCTGATGGGGATTTCCCTCTTTCTTACTCCATACATGACATCACTGTGTGGCCTTACTGTAAGGTATTTTTGGGCTTCAGTTTTAAATAATACCGGAATATATACTGCTTTGAAAGCAAATGGTGTACAGCTATTATTTAACTGCAAAAACTGTTTGGTAGAAAGATACACACTATTCTATCGTCCAATATAGCCACCAAGACTGCAAAATTACCCAAACTGGAGAGGACACAGACAGCAGCTTTGATCACATTCACAGATTAAACTATTCTTGGATGTCATTGTCATGCTATACACATTGAATACTTTATAAATATATATAAAATTCCAAAGTGATGGCAATGACTGGTATTTAGTGATGGCAATGAATTAAAGTTTAATTAATAATTCCCCATATGTTGTCTGGTGAATGAAAATGGAAAAAGTAGGTCATGATCATGGTAAAAAGAAAATAAAATGTTTTTCATGATTCAAAACTTTTAAATGACAAGAAAATTACCTCAATAACTTGATTCATCGCTTAAGTAATGAACCATGAATTAAACACTGACCTCTTCAGAAAATCATCAGAGCAGGATATAATGTCCTGTTCAAGTTTAGCAAATATTTACCATATAGATTATTTTTCTATTATTCACAGGAATAAAAAAGTTGGAATTAATAGCATTGCAAGAGACACAGAGAATGAACCTATGTGATCATATGGGCTGCTCCACTCTCCTCAGCGTATGCCAGCAACCACAGCAGTTAGTTCCCTTCCTAAGAACCAAGTGTTTCTTTTATCAGCATTGAGCAGAGCTTCCGCCAACCAACATCCTCCTTTCCCTACCTTCCCTCTCTGAGTCTGTGAACCACCAGCCTCAACATTCATCTTCACAAACACTTGAGCCTGATCGCTTTCATAAAAATACCTTAAAGATGCACACATGCTCACACAGACCTACACAGCCACTTGGGCCATCTTGTTCTGTTTAATTGTCTTTTTTCTAATTACATTTTCCAGCAACAGTTCAATATGAAAATATACAAATACAAAAGCAAGGGGGATTATGACAATCTTAAATTATTAAGAAGTACAGAACTGCTATTACACAACTTTATCTTAATCTAAATATCTTGAGGTTGTGTATGCGTGATTGAGAAATTCAGAAGAATGATGCTGCATGTTTGTGTTCCTCATTTTCTCTGTTTGAGGTAGCGATAATACGCAGCCATCATGACAGACATTTTAAATGAACAACTGAAGGTTTATCTCTGAATCCTATTTCTACATCTGCAGTTGCTCTGAGAAGGACTGTGTGCTATAAATAATGCATTATATTCTGCTCAATTGAAAAAGAGGATAAATATATAAATTTGAATGTACATGTTTAATATTGTCTGTATAGGGGTAGACTAATAAGTGAAAATGGGTATCAATTTTAGAATAAAGTCACAAACCCTTTCCAGTTGAGTACTAGTCTTTATACTGACAGGTTGAATGACTGATTGTACATATTACAATTTTTATGTTCCCTTTATTTGAAGTTTTGTTTTTCAGCAACACTGGGGAAAAAAGCATTTTTTTTTAGTTTTTTATCTTTCAGATCCAAATTACAACAAGTTAGGTGATCAATATAAGAAAAACGGTAATACTCCATCTGCCCTCTCTATTTTTTTTTTCCTTTCCCAGAAGCTGAATCCAAAAATATTCCCCTTTTGATACCACAACCCAAGACACACATTCATTTTGTTTAGGAGTTAGGTGGTTTTTCCACTCATGTCTGATACAGCTTTCTGGATGTTAAAACAAAACCAAAGATGCTAAATTCCTCCATCTTTAATGAACAAGTGAAATACCATGGTAACGCCAGGACAAATAGAGAAGGTGGGGAGAGACACAAGGAAAACATGTTTAACCATTAATTCCACTAGATTAGATTTAAAACACCCTACTATGACATTCAGTGGTCATTAAGCATATTTTGGCCTAAGTGAGTCAAATGTGGGCAGTTCCAAGCCAGCATGTCCTGTCTATTTTGGAAGTGGAGTCTGTAGCACCGAGGTGCACAATGAGAAAAGGCTGACGGCCCCTGAGAGGTTGAGGCAAGCTGGAAAGCAGAGATGTCAAAGACTAATTGAAGCAAACAAACACAAACAGGGAACGTGGGCGTTGACCTGGGAACTTTGTCCAGATTCAAAACCACTGTGGTCACAGTAATAACAGGGTGCTCTTTGGCATGCTGTGGCAGTGGTTGAGTCAGGGGCTGGGTGCTAGGAACTTGGGTTGGGAAGTCCCTTCTTTGATTCCTGGTAGACATTCACCTTTCTTGACTCTGTCAGCCACCTACTTTTTCCATCTTAGAACAATGACAGTAAAAACATTGAGATTTATGTCTCAGGGGGATGCGATATTGTAATGGGCCAGACAAAACCTTCCACGTTCTCATGGTTTTTGAATATGCAATGACTTACTGAAAGTCTTGCCTTCATGTGTGTTTTATTACTAGCACTAAAATATCTATTTATTTCACAATGAAAATGTCAAGGTTAAGGTCAGTACTCAGAATAAAAATGTACATTAATTACCACAGACTTATCATTTATTTCCCACCATTTGTTGTTTTGGATGATTAAAATTACAAATGTTTATTTAAATTACTATTAAATGTGACCACAAGAACATTAAAATTAGCTTTCTCTTTTTAATGGTAGCTGTTGTGTTTCTGTGGATCATGAACATTTCCAACAAAAAAAATTAACTCTGTTTTAGAATGTCCTTCTGTGTTATCATGTTAGAAAAGTCCTTGCTATTTTATCAATAATCTTGCTCAGAAAACTCATTTAAATGTCTTTGGATGGATCATTATAAATATATATATAAAAAGCTGACATATATTTTGGCCACAGGCTACAAACTTCAGTATATCCATCCACTGGCATTGCTATATAAAACAATGATGATGTAACGTCTCTGCTGTCGTGCACTGTGTGAGAGATGTTGCACAATGAGGTATTTTAACATAACGCATAGTCTTTGTGAATTCAATGCTCACAGTGCTTCAGATCAGGGCAATGAGGGGATTTTTTTGTGAGGGATTTTAATGGTCACTTGCTATGTAAGACACGCTCCCCTCCATTCTCCCCCTGCTCCTCTCTCTCCCTTGGCGGTTGCTCTGCCAGATAGAGGAACAATGTAGTCTTTCTTACCTGTCCGAGGGTGTACATTCCATCTCCACTAAACTAAGTCTCAATCCTGCCTCCAACCCTCCCCTGCTTGAACAGGGCCCTCACACTGCAATGCCGGCTCTGACTCCAGGTGCTCCACATCACACTCCTCATGCCTTTCGTCCTGGAGGATTTGAAAGGACGCAGTTCTTGTAAGGTTTTACAAGGACACAGACAACCATCCGGCTCATTACATAATTAGACTCAAAACTGCTTACAGGATTTTTTGTTTGTTTCTGTTTAATTTGTAAACATCTACCTACTTCAGTGTGGACTGACAGAATGATTGTCGTGGTGTATGCCAGACTGTTGGTTTGTGGTTTGTCGTGTGGGCAAAAGGGAAATTTTGAGGTTGGGGTGCGAGTGTGCTATTAAGGATACAAGAGTGCAAAAAAATGTGGTGTGGGTGCTTTACAGGAAGATTGCGTTTGTCTGCACAGAGCCATCCCATTTATGCCGGCGGCTGTGTGTGTAGCTGAACAGAGAGAGGCAGACACTTGAATAGGAGATAGTGAAAGAGGCAACGTGTGTATTACTTTATGTGATCTGTTCAAAGTCAGCACACAACAAAACTCATTAGAAAAAAGAAGAGAGACTCTCTGTTCTAATTTTTCTTCTTCTTACCACCAGGATCTTAACATCTGAAGTTTTTACTCATCACCTGTTAAAGAAGCAGAGAATGTTGCTCAGGTATGTTCATTCTCATCTTTCTGTCATGGATGTGTCACATCTGTCTTTTTACTATTGCAAAGCTATGCCGAGAGGTTTTAAAACATTGTCAGCTGAATTAAGTCTATAATTGCAATTGTAGTCAAGCTGAAGATAATATGACAATATGCACTATCATGTAACAAGGTCAAACTTTTGAAAAATTTAAGCATATTTTTTATTGGCAAACTACCATTTAATATAGTTATGAAGCCCACAGTTAAAGTACTAATGTTTTTTTCCATAATATGTTAACAAATAGCTTTTTAAAAGTTTGATTTTAGTTTGATTTTATTAATTCATTTAACTCAGTATTTTGTCAGCTTCTTTATTTTTACTGACTGAACCAGTAATCCACGACTGAGTGTTGACAGTGAATTATGTTTCTTACAGTAAAGGAAACAGTGTTGAGAAACTTCCCACAAAGACAGCACCAGTTAGGGCAGGATATTATAGTTGTAGCCCCATGTTTCAGAGCCTTACAACATTACAAAATAATTCACACTTGGCATATGATAAAAAATGGCTTTATGCGGGCAGCTCCCTCACTGAAATAATATCCAATATTACATATTTAATGCGCACAGTTGGTTTTGAAGGCCAGTGAGGGGAAATTGAATGTGTAATTAAAATATTATATTGCAAAAAGAAGCACATTGTTTAAGGGTTACCTGATCACAGAGTACAGTGTGGCCCAGTAGAAAGATTTACTTGAAAAATATCCTATACTAAAATATGCCAAATTTTGCAAAAAAGTTATATATGTTTTGTCAGAGACAGTTTAACTAATGATGACTATTGAAGTTTCTTCAAAGACAAAACTCTTTGAACCAAAGCTGTAATCTGACCCCTCAGTGTGATTCAACTTCCAATGAAATTGACCTGACTTTATCAAGTATTTCCATTTTAACTATTACAACTTCAAGGTAATTCTGTCACAATATAACATTCACAATATCAAATTGTCACTTAAGAATTATTGTGATCTTAAAAAAATTTAAATTACAATACAACTGCAATATTTGTAGAATATTGGAAAAAAAAAACAATAATGTAATCCGGATTTGTATGTATGTTTGCTCTTTTTTGTCAAATTAATTGCACTCAAAATATGAGTGTAGGGAGATGAAGACAGAGTCTGTTACCTTAACTGTACAAAAGTGTAAAAAAAAATAAGACTTTAACTGAATTTTTCTGTTTTGTGGTGTATGGCAACCAATGTTAAACTGCGCAGCTACCCGTTACCATGAAAGGGGGGGACTTAAATTATTAAAGAGAAGTTGTATTATTTGCAAATTATTATCATGTGTGTCATTTTAACACGATATCTAACTTGTTTTTTAAATATCATAGTTATTGCCAGTAATGATTATCATTAACATCCCCACTTCAAGTGTATCTTTTGCCACTCCCTGACACTGACTATTGGTAATAACCTGACTGTTTGCATTTAATGATGGGACAATTTGTGCTCCCTCAAAGGTAAAAGGTATAATAGTAAAGGTAAAAGGTATAAAGTAAATCAACATGGTATTACAAATTATATATTCAAACAACTAAAGAAAAAATTCCACTGTGAGAAAGATTGAGAATATTATCAGAATTTATCAACCAAAAAGATGAGTTTAAAGTGACCCAAAGCAAGGTGCACATTGATCACTCTTAATATATTTAATAATTTAACCCTGACCCTTTATTTTTAGTTTACTTAACAAGGCAACACTACAAGATGTTACATCAGAGGAAGCAATAAAACGGACGTATTGTGTTTTGCATGTATATAGGCCTGAGTGAAGCTATTTTGCAGAACCATCCGTAGTTGGGATTTCAAATTCAGGTTAAAACATATAAACAACAGATTCGTGTCCTTAATTGAGAAGGTGATATGTATGCACAGATACATGAGTGTGTTTGTGAGAATAAGTATAAATGTAAAGCTCAAAGGCATGCATGTATGTGACACCAGGATCAGTATAAAGTGTATTCAATGTCCCCTATGTCATTGGTTTACCAAGTTTCATTTATTTATTGGAAAACTACATTCTGACTGTGCTTGAAAGAGATGTTGCAGCTTTCCGCAGGGGCAAGATCAAACTGAAAAATTCCTAAATAAGCTGGAGTTATTGAAACTTTAAAATAATGTCCACTGTTATATCTTAGCCCAAATAAATTCAAATATTACTACTAATTACATGTTAGCCAGGAACCCAATTTTCCAAAACTGCCATTAGGCCCCAGTTTGTCTTGCAGAGCACGCTGTTTTCCCGCAGATTGTCTTATCAGGGGTTGGCATAGCTGCACCCTGGGACAGCCGATGGGAGGAGTCAAAGCAACTGAACTGAGCCCTTCATGTGTTCCAAAAAAACCTATACAACACCCAAACAGTCATCTGTGTAGCACCGGCAGCTCTGCAGATATGTAGGGCCCTTTATGTATTAGAGAGGTGTCTTTAAAGGCATCAAGTGACTCACTGATGCCTGAGAGAATATACTTTTTATTTATTCTCTCTGGTCTGTCAGAGTTTAGAGTCAAGATAGCTGACAACTTGTTGCTGTGTGACCCCCCCACCAGGTTGACTTTTTGTTGCAAGAGCCTGTCCTGAATGTGTTCAACCGCCAACTATGTTCTCCCACCGAGGAGAACCTGCGAGGTAAGTCTATCACAGAAACCGCAACACATGACAATGCCTGCAAAACACATATGAGTTGTCCTTTATTGACAATCATTGTATTTTCTGTTACAAGGTGTTAGCCGCTCCAGGCAAGCTGTGTGGGGGAGTGTACATGTCAACCAATTTTCCTGGAGCCAGGTCTCATGGAGCCTCTCAGGACACAGACATGGATGTGGCCTGGCAGGAGCTGATGGCCATCACAGAGATGCAGGTATACTCTTTAGCACTAACATACCGAAAGCACTGTAAACGCACATTTTTTTTCCGACCAAATTTTTCTCTATGTCTTGACTGATTGCAGATTATACATTACTACTACATACTATACATTAGCATGTAAAACTATCCCTCTGGGCAAATGTAACAGGGCTTATAGCAACCTCAGCATTTTGAATATATTTGACAATTGTTGTCAATCAGTAACAATAGAATGTAATTCAGTGTCATGTTAAAAGTATATTATAAAACACACTGTTTAAAATGCAGTTTTAAGTTGAAAAGGACTTTATACTTACTTATCAGAACTGTGTTTGTTACATTCCAAAAGAATAGAGACACATTTTGCATTTGTTGACGTGGTGCAAAATGTTAAAATAAAATGCTAATACACACACAGCTGAGGAGAGAAACAATGGCCTGTTTGAGTGATGGCAGGATGAAGAGACTATGAGAGGGGGCAAGTGCTGCATGTTGCTAGCGGCCCCCTGCACAGCACAATAGCCATCTGTTTCCAGGTGCAACTTGATCACATCTATGAGAGCTCTTCATAGGCTATGGGTGGCATGCTGAAGGGGGGCGACTGAGTTCTACAGTGAAACAGATGAATTGTGAAAAAGACACTGTTCCACTAATTGAAGTAGAGTTAGAGTTCTTGTAAATTTAGAAATTGTCTTCTATCATTTTATTGCACCTGACGTGACATGTGTACTAATGTTCCTGTCCATCGTACAATCAAAGCTTCATTTTTTTTCTCTCTTTTTAGTTTGAAGTCCCAAGTGAAGGCTCCTATGAAACAACACAGTACCAAAGCATGGAACCTATGGTCTCAATGGGAGGATATGGGATGCCCCAGTCTCATTCTGAGCCTCCTCCTGCTACTGCCTGTGGGCAAAATACTGCTGAGACTTATGATGGATGCTACTCTGAAGAGGTGCATGTCTTTCATCGTCTTAGCACCAACGCAGAGGCAATGTATGGACACTCTGAACTTCAGCTCAACCAAAGAATGCTCCCTGCCTCTTCTCAAACACAGTCCTCCCTCATGCCTCCAAGGGAACAGATGAACATGTTGGGCACCAGTCAAGGACACAGGAGGGCCAACACTTGCCTTTCTCAGGGTCTAAATCAGCACATGCTGTGGACAACACACGGACAAAGCTTGCACGTTCGATCCGCTGATGATCTGGAATCAGACTCTGGTCTGTCTCTCGGTTCTAGCCCACCTTTGGCCTCCCCTGATAATCCTGTTAATGGTGCACCAGGTTATCACAGTGTAGACACAGGCATGAGGTATAGTGATGGCGAACCTGACCTCATGAATGAGCACATCAGAGGGGCACATATCCATTACTCAATGGACTACCAGAGTCAATCTCACTCATATTTACACTCAGGTGCACATCCATCCTATTTTTCGTCCCAACCCTCTTTATCTCATGCGCATCCTGATGATGCAACTCCTTGGTCAGTCAAACAGCAGGGTCAGGCCCCTGCTTTAATCAACCTGTACACTGATTCTGGAGTGTCCAGCAGAGGGAGCTCACAGCTTAACATGTATACAAAGCCACAAGAAGGCGTCTCCACTCCTGCCCCACTGAGCAGAGATGAGCGGCGGGCATTGGCTCTGAAGATCCCATTTCCATTGGATAAGATTATAAATCTACCTGTAGATGACTTCAACGAGCTCCTGACACAGTACACTCTGACAGAAACTCAACTTGCACTCGTCAGGGACATTAGACGGAGAGGCAAGAACAAGGTAGCAGCTCAGAACTGCAGGAAAAGGAAGCTTGAGAGCATCATCCACCTTGAAAGAGAACTCAACCAGTTGCAGGCACAGAGAGAGCATCTTGCAAAGGAAAGGCTTGAGTTCAAGCGCAGCTTGGCCTTCATTAAGTGTCGCCTTACAGACCTTTATTCAGAAGTATTCTCTCATCTGAGAGATGAAGATGGACAACCCTACTCAATTGATGATTACTCTTTGCAACAGACACCAGATGGTAAAATTTATTTGGTACCTCACACAACTATGCAAAAGTGAGAGCAATGCTGAATATTTGATAGTCTGTCCTTATTTAAACATTCCTATGAAGTTATACTGCATAATTATGCCGATTCAAAGTAAACTAACTGGCTATTAGTTAATGTGGTTGTGTCTTCACTAATATGTAAAACTAGCCATTCATGTATCAAGGGACATTTTCCATGCTCTTATAATTAAAGGAAACAGTATTTTATTAAAATTCTTTATTAAAAAATATATATATTAAAAATTTTCAATAAAAAGTATATTACAAAACTTTATAAAAAAAAAGTCATCAGCACCAGCAAACCTGTGAAAACAGAATAAAGATATGTTAGGGTGGGAAAAAAAAAAAACACTTTGAAAAATGCTGTTAGGGGTTTTAATAATTTGTACCTGATTGAGCCATTGTCACTGAAATGATGCCAGGTTTTGGAGATCACTTTTCCAGGAGTTTCCTGGAAAACAGAATATCTGAATGAGTAAAATGTTAATTTTTTTAAAACAGTGTCTCATTTCTTTTTTTAAAGCGTGCAATGTCGGTGGGCCTCATGTATTATCGGCCAATTTTACTAGACAACTTTGGTGCAAGTTATAATAAAACTTGTTTGCAAAGGTTATATCATTACTTGGCTACACAACTTTCTGTCAGCTACATGACAATAGCAAGACATACTATCAGTAGTTGAGAAGTCTGGTCTTACCTACGGACAGAATATAAGCCTTTCGGTAGCTGCCTGCTAGCCTCAGGCTTCTGTTCTCACTCTCACCTGCTTCAATGATCCTGGCGTTGGTTTTTCTACTTCTCTCCCTCAGCTGGCTTCCATGGCTAGCCTCAAAGACTTTGCATGTAAGCTAGCATCTTCCAGATGATCTTTGCAGAACTCAGGTCAGAGTCTGTATCAAGTGATGGACTCTTAATGATGAGCGCGTTTGTACACCACTCTTCATGCCTGAATCGGTACTGTAAGTGCATTGACTAATGGAATATGTGTTGACTAGTGCGGTGCTTTGTATACTAATGGGAAATGGGCTTTTCCACACTCCTTACATGACATTGATTATAATGTGGCTTTCTCCCCATTTTGTGCGGTTCCTAACAGTGAACCCTCCCTTTCCCAAACCACTAAAGAGGCTAACGAGACTTTTTTTTTTAAAAAAAAAAACTGAAAAGATGGTTTATTTCAGCTTGATTGAATGCAGTTACAAATAAAAACCAGACTTGAAGAAAAATCTACATAAAACCTCATTGGAATGCTTAGTTTCCATAAACACATTAATGAGAAAAACATAAAACGTTTAAATGAAGATCCTCCATGATTTATCTACGATCTCTTCTTGCAGCAGCTGTAACCTGCCACAACTGTTTGGCTGAGCAGATTTAGGAGGTAAACCTGCAGCTGCCCTGTCACTTCGCTTGCTGTCCTCTCCTTGCTTTCCTCTCCTAAGTACTCAGTCCTGTTGAACAATATGGAACAACATTGTTAACTGTGCACTGACTTTGTATGACCTGAGATCCAGAGTGAATTCTTTGGTTTTACTGTTATCTACACTTAGAGCCCCTGCAACTACAAATTCTGGCTTAAAAAAAAAAAAATAAATAAAAAAATAAAAAGTTGCTCAGTTATGCCTTCAACGACTTACCACTTAGTATTTCAAAATCGTGAACGGCCACCATATCCACCGTTGTTTGAGTTATTTCCATAGCCACCTATAACGATTACATGAATGTTGGATAAATAAATATGTAAACAAAATTATGCCAAGAGAACAGAACACATCCTTGCATTTGCTATTTCCAACTTACCAAAGTGTCTGCTGCCGCCGCCACCACCACTACCACCAAAGCTGTTCTTGATTGGGCCAAAGTTGGAGGCTTGAGGGTCGTAGTGGCCCATGGTGTAGTTATTACCCCCACCACTACAGTTACCTGTGATTGATCATTTGCAAATCTTAGTCAAACACATCTTGGGGTTGAAGTGGTTTTTAGTTTCTCATTAAGATAAGCATAAGCACTCACCATAGCCATTGCTGTCATAACCATTTCCTCCATAGCCACCCCCTCCGCCTCCACCCTGGTTGTATCCCTGGTTGTATCCTCGGCTGCCACCGTTGTTATATCCTCCAGGGCCACCAGGACCACCTCCGTAGCCTACAATAAGAAATTCAAATTAAGTTTGTTGCCAAACTACTACACCAAGTATACTTTGGACTAGAATAATCTACGTACCTCCATCACCTCCATTGCAGTTGTAAGGACCATCTCCATACCTGCCCCTACCACCTGAAAGAAGCAAACATGCAGTAAGCTTCTGAGATCTGAAAATATAAATTTAAATAGAACACATTATTTTTAGGTCTTACCCTGATTGAAACCACGGTCAAATTCATAGGGCCTTCCGCCTCCACTGTTGCGACCTTGACAAAAGAAACCACAACAATTAGCCCCGGAAGAGAGCTGAGTGCACCAATATAACGTGACAGCGTCATTATTGTGTTCAATAACTGGAGCCTACTTCTCATTCCAATTCCTGCAGTCTGCATTTCCTGTCTTGTAAGCGCCTTTCTCACTTCACAGTTGTGAGAGTTGATTGTGTGATACTTCTGGACTGTGGAGTAAAAGGGTATTAGTTAGTCATTTAAGACTATTGTTTAAATCTGACAATCTGCCCTCAGAAAAAGTGTTTACTTACTGACAATCCTATCCACTGAATCATGGTCATCAAATGTAACAAAGGCAAAGCCCCTCTTCTTTCCAGTGTTGCGATCTGACATGATGTCAATGACCTCAATTTTGCCAAACCGCTGGAAGTAATCTCGCAGGTGTGACTCCTCTGTATCATCCTTGATTCCGCCAACAAAGATCTTTTTTACTGTTACATGAGCACCGGGCCGGTTTGAATCCTGAAATCAAAGACTTGCTGTAGTGCATGCATATATACATATATATATTCACCTCTTTCTTAACATGCAAATAATTTAATCAAGCCAGATTGTGTCAGATCCTAAATTTAACTCACCTCCCTTGAAACAGCTCGTTTAGGTTCAACGACTCTCCCATCAACTTTGTGGGGGCGAGCAGTCATGGCAGCATCAACCTCCTGCACTGATGAGTATGTAACAAAACCAAAGCCCCTTGACCTCTTGCTGTTGGGATCCCTCATGACCTTTAGAAATTGATACAATTAAATCTTCGTGTTACATCACACGTTCATAACATTTACTACATCCGAAAATGTGAGAGACAAAACAATGGGAGGATGCAATCACTCCCACACATATAAACAAACGCTAGATTTCTCAAAATTTAGTTCACTTACCACACAATCTGTAAGGCTCCCCCACTGCTCAAAATGAGCTCGCAGGCTTTCATCTGTGGTCTCGAAGCTCAAGCCCCCGATGAACAGCTTGCGAAGCTGCTCCGGCTCACGTGGGATCTGCACAATGAACAAAGCAGGACGCTAGCATTGAGCACACACGGAGGCATTTCAGAGTCGCGCTGTGCGCTATTTCAACCGTAACTCTCTACATTAAACTACTCCTATGCCATCAGTTCGATAATCCTAGGAAATCTAACCTGCGGCACATGTGAAACGAGACTGAACAGGGTGGAGGAAGAGAAATATCGCCGCCATTAAAGTTCGCTGAGCGCTCTAATTATGTTACGGACTACTCATCGAAATACTCTCTCACTCTACACAGAACGTTACGATAGTAGATGTTCCGTCTTTGTAGTTTTAGATGTTACAGTCGACAACCGATATGTAAAAGTCTTGGATTATGTACATTATATAGGGCAGGAACAATAGGCCACGAGGCCCAGCTGCTATAAAATGGCGGCTCTATAACGCATCATAGCTGCGGCAGAGATGAAAACGCCGTCTCGATAATGCATCGGATGATTGCAATGGTTTCAGACACTCAATGCTCTCGAAAATCAACATGCAGGTAGTAATAAATACAATCTGCTATGACTGCATTACTCACGTCTTTAGCCGTCATTATGTGGCAAGATCCTTTAAGACTCCTTGTAAACTGACCGGAGAAAGGGGACCTGCGTCAGAGATGAAACTAGCCCGGGTTTCATCTGTAGAATAAATAGCAAAGGATACACCTCTTTCACATTGCAATTGGTCAATTGTTCCCGCTGCAGTCTGTCGTCAGCATTTTTTGAAATTTGATTGGCCCAGATTCAATCAATCAATACCTAAGGCCAATGCGGTGGGCGTGCGTTTAATACAATCACGACGATAAGAAATTTATTAGTTACTATGTCAACAAATATTTCTAGGGAATATCATTGCTTTGTATTTTCAGCTCTGTGACCGGAAAAACGATTTTAAGTGAACCCGACGCGATTAATATCGGACATGTCCTAACGGATTGTATATCTAGATGGCAAATTTAGACGATAAATCACAAACTGATTCTGATTTCTGACCTGTGGGTGGAGCTGTGTTTTTCCCGGTGCAAATACTACACATTACCTGTCCACGGCCTGCACACGTTTTTAATCATTATGTATTTTTACTGAGACACACAATAAAATGTTTAATATATCCAAACTCTTATAGAAGTGAAGTGAAAACAAGTGGGAGAATCTTCGATAGTCGAAAATATGGGTCATCAGCTGACCGAGGGGCGGGTACATCCATTGTGCGCCTTAAACGCGCGCTTTTTACGCACAGCACTTGATGTGATTCCGGCTAGATGCTAAAGTAGCCCCAACGTTGGCCTCTGAAGTCCACGGAGACAAGCGATATTGCTGCGGTTAATTGGTCAAAACCGGCGGTTTAAACAGCCAAAGGGTAAGGCATATTCAAGTCACCGAAGTGCTTAATGCCGTTGCAGGGCTCTTTCAACATTTTGCGTTTTGGTGTCAAATATAGCTGCTGATAGCTTGTTGAAGCGTTAGCCCGCAGGCTAGTTGCTGTAGCGAGTTTGCGTTTTATGCCGATTGGTTAGCTACTAGCTTAGCAAACACAACATCATACCTTCATTGCTATGTGAACGCATCGTATTTTGTGATAGCATCATCTACCTTAATCTTGCTCGTATATCAATGAGGAGACATTTATCTTCACTGAAGGATCGTTAGTCAGTCAATTAGAGGAGCTTTTTTCGATTTGTCGTGCCTGTTGCATATTGAAGTAGCGACAATGAAAAGATGTTTTTCGTTGATGTGCGATAGCACCTAGCTATCGTTGACTTGCATTAAAATCAGTTTTACCGAGCAGTAATGCTAACTGAAGTTCCTGCGTTGTAATAAACAACGTCCAGGTTAGCCGAGTACATATGCGAAAGTGTTGACGAAGATCGTAATTCTATAACGTTTGCTCTTTTTCGGTTTTTTGAAACAGGAAAGTGACATTGGCCTGCAACAAACTTTGCTATGGGCAAAAAGTCTCGCGAAGAAGAGTCTTCATCCTCTGATGAGGAAGAATATGTTGTGGAGAAGGTGCTGGACAGGAGGGTGGTTAAAGGCAGAGTTGAGTTCTTCCTTAAGTGGAAAGGATATTCAGAGTAAGTTTTGTGAGCCATTGTTCTAACCGTACCTTTACTTAAACCGCTGCAGATTAAAGCTGTATCAACATAGTGCTGGGCCATAGAACTTGATGATATTATGAAGAGTATTTCTGGAAATTTAACAGAGAATGAAAATATGGACATTATCACTGACGAGTAATAGCATAACATTACCCAGATAGATGAGGAAGAAGGAATGAAACATCAAAGTGTTAGAAACAACATAGATGATGTCAAGCTTGATACCATGGCAGTGATTTCAACTGGTCACTCATCTTTGTTCAGTACTGTTTATTAAAAGTTCTGGCAGTACTTCTGATGTGTTATGCTGTGATCCTCCTCAGAAAGCACAACACATGGGAGCCAGAGAAGAATCTAGACTGTCCTGAACTCATTTCAGAATTCATGAAGACCTACAAGAAAAGCAGTGGGACCTCCACACCTAGCAGCGGGGCCAGCAAATCAAGCACAGGCTCCTTGGGACGTTCCAAAGACTCCAGTACCTCAAAGAAGAGAAGCTCGGATGATGACGAGGAAGGGGGAAGTAAGCCAAAAAAGAAAAAGGAGGTACGTGGTATATAACTGTATTAGATCCAGTAAATTTAAATATTAAAAATATATCCAGATACAGAGGACTGCAAAGTTTACGAAACACAATTTATGCATATGGAGTATGCATTGATAGTCTCAAGATCTCAACTCAGTTTCTACTGATAATTTGCATGTGTGAGGTTTGATAGTCTTATATGTATTGGAAAAATTTAGTGGCTAAAGATAATTTACATGTGTGAGCTTTAACTTTTTTGAGTTTTTGTTTGCAGCATGGTGGGGAGTCAGTAATTTTTATTCACTTAATTTGTGTCATATGAGAATTGAATCAGACTGTAATTCTTAGAACTTCAGTTATATAAATAGGTTAATTCAAGTCAAATTTACTTAGTGGAATTTTGTGGGAACAGCAGATGCTTGGTTTGGTACCAACCAAGACACTCAGCTACCAAATAAACCACTGTTACTCCAAGTGTCTTCAGGTCTCTCATGGAAATAACATTGTATCTCAGTGGGGTTACCTGGTGAAATAAAGGTTAAATTTAAAGATCACATACTTTGAGCCTGTGCCAAAAAACAATGTGACAAAGTCTTCTGTTACAAGAACTTGTCTCTGGCTA